>JAHWFP010075915.1:2084-26019 GCA_023313725.1 Lithobius niger
TTTTTAATTTCCTCCTCATCTCCTCTCCTGCCTTTCTTCCTCCTTCCCCCTCCCTCCCATACTTTTTCATTTCCTCCTCATCTCTCCTCCTGCCTTCATTCCTCCTTCCCCCTCCCTCCCATACTTTTTTCATTTCTTCCTCATCCCCCCTCCTGCCTTCCTTCCTCCTTCTCCCTCCCTCCCATACTTTTTTCATTACCTCCTCATCTCCCCTCCTGCCTTCCTTCCTCCTTCCCCCTCCCTCCCGTACTTTTTTCATTTTCTCCTCACAAACCCTCCTGCCTTCCTTCCTCTCCCTCCCTTTTCATTTTTGTAATGAAAATTCTCCACAATTTTTTTTTCCCGGATCGTTCATTTTTATTTTTAAGTACCGTACGAAACAATTTTTCGTGGATCGACAAGGCGGTTGCATGTTTCTCGTGAACCTGCATTGGTGACCCTCAAAACTGTTGCATTCTTTGCTTGTTTGTAAAGCGCTCCTCTACCCAACACCCCTGCCGCCCTCCCGCAGGGTTTCGAGCAGGTGGGACCGACCGACTTTGTGGCTATGACGCGAACTGTTAGGCCTGATGGGTCGACTGGACTTCATGGCTGCATGTGCGATAGGGTCAGGCCATTTTTTAACATACTAACTGGTTCTCCAGGTGGAGCACCAGTCTCCATGATTGGAGCACCAGTCAACATCTTGAAGCAGTGGAGCACCAGCCTTTGTAGCCCCTTTCCTCAAAGATCAAACTCATTTTCAATGTTTAAAAAAAAATCATTTCGATAAAAAATTTATTTATGGTGAATCGAATATGCGCAAGCTTTTGGTGCAAGTTGTTCATTACCGGTTATTTTGTGAAATTCCGAACGTCTCCAACCCAATATAGTAGTTTAAACATTAGATCTGAAAATATTGGGATGTCAAAATCATGTGTTCAGAGGCGTGAACAGGGGGGAATGGGGAGGGGGAGCATTCTCCCTGCCCTCTTTGGAAAAAATTTAAATGCTTTTGTGGTCGTGTCATATGGCTCAGCAGTAGAACCTCGGCCTTTGGTTTCAGAGGTCGTGGGTTAGATTCCCCGCTCAGGCAGTCTGACATATAAGTCCAAAAGGCAACGTAAATAGGTTTGCATCTGTATTTATTTAACTCTTGTTGAGCCTTTGACTTTTCCGACTTTAATAGTTCGAAATTTAAATGAAAACTAGAACATTGCTACTCGCGGTAGCAATATTCGAGTTTTCATTAACGTTTAAAATATTATTCTGTGCGATTAACTTGGCTAATAGGTAATTAACTAGGTAATAGGTAATTGGTTAATAAACCTTGCCGGCCCTTCCTGGTTGAATGATATCAAGGGCCGATCCTTTTTGGAAACTTGGCGGCTTTTTATACCAGGTTTGGTTTTGGGTGGATATCATAACTTTCAAAGGACTGTGAACGTACAAAAGGTTACACCATCTTATTTTCATCTCTACCCTTTTTTTCCGAGAAAGTTTATGTCTATAAATGTTCACATTAACAATTTTCAAAGCCTGGTCAAGGGTCATCAGCGTCTGGTAGCCAGTGTGCACAAACTGAAAATGTAATTTTTAACGAATAAAACAATGCTTCACGTATATATAGCTTAATATTAAACCGCTGGCTAAAGGTTCTGTCGCTGGAGATGATTAAAATTAAAGGATTAGTGAAACTCGGTTAAATATTGAACAAAATTGACAAAGCCGGCGGGCTAACGATTTATACTTTGCTGTAGAAAGGCGTATTTATTTATTTCCGGTGCACAAAGGCGTATTCCCCTTTATTTCCGGTGGAAAGATTCATATTGAGAAAACTTAAATTTGTGGTTGAAGGGTACAAGTAAAATGGGGCCTCCTGACCGGCAAAAAAAACCACAGTCTTGGTCACCTACAAAGAAACACTAATGATGTACACAATGAAAAGTGAAACAACCAGAGAAGTACAAAACATCAATACTTACAATAAAAATGATTAAAGATAATAAAAACATCAAAATGGTGCTGCAACAACAGGAGCAGCCACTCTGAGCTCCACCATTTTGAAAGTGAAGTCACATGACGAGGCTTCGGATTTTATTTACAGGTAATTCTTTAAAGCACTTTCCCCACCTTTCCATTGCACTGAAATTTTTTACGGTGTTCATCACACGAGATTTATTTATCGAAATTGTGTAAGCCTCAATTTGTAATCTTATCTTTTCTACTGGCTCCCTCTACAGAATTTGGGTTCCACCCACGTTTATAGTATGATGGGTAGCATCAGTGTGTTTCATAACCGCATATGCCTTCCCTTGGCAATGGCCCCTTCATGGATTCAAAGATTCATATGTTATGAAAGTGCATGGAGTTCGGATCAAGGGAGTCACTGATTGAGTGAGCGAAGCAAACGAAAATCAGCGTTTCCTAGCCAGTGGGTGCAAAAAGACAGACTGCACACACTCCTTTCACAACAAACACAGGAGAAGGCAAATCATCCCATTGTTTTAAACGGTGCATCAAACACCATCCGTGCATAGCATGGGCTTCAGCTAGTGAGCAATAAGTCTGGGATTTAACATAGGAAAAACGTTATCAGCTAGCTAGTCATTAGTCACTACTTAGCTAGGCAGAATTATAAAAGCAACGTTATTGATGCAACTTTCTCTCTATGCAAGATGGACCCTCATCCTTTAACTTTTAGTTTTTTTTTTATCCCTGAACCTTCCCCTTTACATTTTACATAATTTGAAAGGTTTCGGCCGCATTGGGATTTATCATCAACTCAAATATGCTTTTAGTTGCTTACAGTTGCTTATTTAGTTGCTTATTGGGGCCGTAGCCCGAAGCCATGCGCCCACCCTAATAATAAAACAACCATGATACAACCACTGCCGCCTTTTTCTCAATTTTGATGTTATTTTATTGAGTACTCTGTGGCCTGAAAGCCACACACTGATCAATCTTTTAACAATCGGATGAAACACTAGCGTGTGTCTAGATAACCCACTGTAGTCACAATGTTTCACCTAGCAACAATGTGTAAAGAGTATACATGTGTAATGACTAATGATGTTTCTTCTGGACGAAAACAATGTCCTGCCAGCCCACATCTACCGAATTAAACTCGTTCACAACAACAACATCATCAACCAACATCCAACATTGGATTAATTAGAAAACAAAAACGAACTCATTTGATGTTTAAGGCATGGTTTAACTGAACCGAAGTCAAAAAATTGCCACAATGCTGCAGTAATGCTAAGTCCACGTTAGGGGGATGAAAAACTCGAAATTTTGAATCGAGTTTCAGTTTGACTTCGCTGGGTAAACTCGCCTCGATATGAACCCCTTCAAACTGGATTTTTTTTAGTTTCAAGTTTCGTTCAGCATAATAACAAATCTTGATTTTCTTCGCTAAAATGCAGCAAAGCTTAAATTTCTTACTTAAATTTCTTTACAATTAATGCTTTAAAAAATTTGAAATACGTCAAAAAATATGTGAATTGTTATACTACAAACTGCAGTGCAGACTCTAACCCAAATGTTGTATTCAACAAAGTATTTATAATGCTCCTGTTGTTCGGTTTTCGTAAGATGCATAAATAAGTCGTGTCGTATGTAGTGTTTTCGTTTTTGATACTACTGGAAAAACTGTTGCTATTGGCTTAGCACACTGTAATTATAAGAACCTATCAGCAACATCTTCGAAACTTGAACTCGACTCGAAACTGGACACCATGTCGCCCAAACTCCACTCAAAGTCGACTCGAAACTGGATACCATACCACCCAAACTCTACTCGAACTCGGCTTGAAACTGGATACCAATTACCATACCCCCAAACTCCACTCGAACTCGATTCGAAAATGGATATCGTACCCCCAAACTCCACTTGAACTCGACTTAAAACTGGATACCATACCCCCGAAACGCCACTCAAACTCGTCTCGAAACTGAATACCATACCCCCAAACTCCACTCGAACTCGATTCGAAAATGGAGTTCGTACCCCCAAGCTCCACTCAAACTCGACTCGAAACTTGATATCATACCTCCACACTCCACTCGAACTCGAAACTGTATACTCTACCCCCAAACTCAACTAGAATCGAATCGAAACTGGATACCCTATCTCCACACTCCACTCGAACTCGACTCGAAACTGTATACCCTACCCCCACACTCCACTCGAACTCAATGCGAAACTGTATACCCTACCCCCACACTCCTCTCAAATGCGACTCAAACCTGGATACCCTACTCCCAAACTCCACTCGAACTCGACTCGAAACTGTATACCCTACCCCACACGCCATTCAAACTCGAATCTGTCTATTCTACCTCCACACTCCGCTCGAACTCGACTCGAAACTGGAAACCCTATCCCCACACTATACTCGAACTTGACTCGAAACTGGATACCCTTACCCTACTCTCCATTCGAACTCGAAACTGCATACCTTATCCCCACACACCATTCGAACTTGAGTCGAAACTTGATACCCAATCCCCAAACTCCACTCGAACTCGACTCGAAACTGGAAACCCTATCTCCACCCTCCACTCGAACTTGACTCAAAACTAGATAACCCCACACTCCATTCAACTCGAAACTGGATACCCTATCCTCCACTCCACTCGAACTTGACTCGAAAGACTGGATACACTGGGATAAAACTGGGGCTCACTGGGGACAATGGGTAAAACCGGGGCTCAGGTATATGCTATTCTTCATTCAAGTTACGCTCATCGCCTTATTGAACATACACAACGATTAGTTTTTATTTACTATTTTTCAGCGATGTCGCTTAGCCAAGTAAAAGGCACCAGTGATTAGCTTAACAATCGTACACAAAAGTGAAAATGGCCAAAATAAATATATGAATGCACCAGTAAGGCTTCACATGGACTTAACACTACAGCTTTGCGGTATCTTTCAAATTAAAACAATTCGCCAACTTTCTGATTCATCACATATTTATTAATGTAGCCTAAAGTGCATTTTTTTGATTATGTAGCGCCCTCCAAAAGTGGCGTTCATCAAATACCCCTTCCCCCGCGTGGCGTAGCCAAGCCAGGGTAGGGGTCAGAGGGGTTGCCACCTACGCCCTCTAGACGCCATTCTTTGTTATTGCTAAGGGCGCGAGTATACCCCACCCTTAATGCCTCTTTTGTTGTCTTCGCCCCCTTCAGCAAAAGTCCGATCGCTGCTGTGCCGCCTTCCCCCCTTCATCTTCAGAAAAACTTCAGAAAATAACACAACGAAACTGGCCCAACTTTTCAGCGTACTTTTCACTTTACAAAAACTAATTTTGTTTTAATGTGCAAATCTAGAAATCACTAAATGTACAATTCGTCTGAAAATTATCCATGGCGTTGATTAAGTTTAACTTTACCAAATAATTTGTTTATGTTACTAGCGAAGTCCGGCGACATTTAACAGCTGTGGTGGCCGAGTGGTTAAGGCGTTGGACTCGAAATCCAATGGGATATTCCCGCACAGGTTCGAATCCTGTCCACAGCGAAATATATTTTGTATTTTTTTGTTGTTGTTTTACCTCAGTCACAAACAAAGATTTGAAATGTTTTCCCTCATTCTCCCACAGTAAGCTACAATGTTGATTCCTAATGTCTCCTACGCAGTTTCATGTTTTTAAACCAAATTTCGTAGGCCCTATAAGGCTGCTAGTTTATGCAGCCTTAAACTCACATGCCCAAATTTATTAAAATCTATCGGTCGTATCGGAAATCTAGCCCTCTGCTGGAATCGCAAACCTGGAGCTTGTCATCTTCTTGCTCAGTTTCAGACATCTATATATATAATTACACATGTTCCGCAACGCGGCCATCTGCAGCACCCGGCAGCAGCCATTTGCAGCGCAGCAGCAAGCAGGACATACGATGCCATCTCCGCCATCTACCGACGGAACGGCAAATTATGAGAGTAGCAGCCAAGCCCCGCTGAGATAGTAGCTGCGCCCGGAACGCAACGGCCAGCAGCGCGAACATACGATGCCATCTACCGACGGAACGGCAAATTAAATGAGGGGGAACCGAGACGGGGGGGAGGGGCAGCGAGACGACGCGGAATGAGCGAGCGAAGCGAGCGACTCCGCTAGTTTTTATATAAAGCTCTCTACAGCCCAACCTATTTGCTCCGTAAAGCTGATTTTAGTCAATTTTATGGATATGGCTATGCAGATTGTGCTTTTTCTAAAAATGATCGAAATTGGTGCGCCCGGGGAACGATGCCAAATGGACGGCCCCAGAAGATGGGCGCCCTGACACCAACCCTGTCTTGCTGGTGACCCCAGAGGCAGTTTTCGTACCATTGCGGAAGGTACGGAAAATCGGTCAAAGTGATATTTCTGGCGTTATGGGGAGAGAGATACTTTTATTTTGGAGCCTTAGCCCGAGGCTATGCCCTCACTCTGTTACTAAATACAAAATCACTGAAAACAAGAACACAAGAGTAAACACACAAAAACACAAATGAATACATTGTACTGTGACCAAGGTCTAGGCTCCAGTGAGCGCAAACATTGATTAGCATTACACATCACTTGCCACTGTGTACCACTTGAACATGACTAACTAGAACAATTCCATACCAAATGTTCCATCGCGCACAAGTGATAGCGGATGTGCCTGGTTCAAACCACTAACTCCGCTGTGGAAAAGTGTTTTCTCCTATGTCTACTCACTAGATCTAGATACTGCATGGAATGCACAGTCGAGTACCAGGGTACTGGGACAGATAGAGATACAGCATGCTAAAGCGGAACTTTCGTCACTTTGATATACCTTGCCACTGAGCAAAGACTTCTGACGTCCTTCAGCGGTAAAGCACGCAGAAGTTCGTCAGGATCTTGTGCTCCCTGAAGGATCTTACAACCAGCATGCCGGTGCAAGGCGCATTGCAGAGCCGGCTCAAAGGGCACGCGAGCAACGCGGCTGCGTAGGGCCCCCGAATTAACGGGCACCACGCAGGAGCAGAAGCACTCATCTTACTATAGCGAAAAGACATAATTGATTGAAAAACCTTAATCTTTACACTGCGTCAAAGTTAAGAGTAAAACTAAGTGAGGATGTGTGCTAGTGCTTTGAAATTTCAGGAATGTGGGTGGATTAGTCGAAGCATTGGACGACCCGAAACCGAAACTAGTGGTGCTTGCAGATTGCCTTTTTGTCGGCAGGTGGCAGTCTGATAGAAAATAAGAAATGCGAAACGGTGAAATGGATATACCTTTCTTGTTCCCTCCCGACCGCCTCCCCCCCCCCTTTTGGTTGCTTTTTTTTCCCGTTTGCGTGGCTGTAATTTGTCATTTTTGCAACTTTATTTACTGTTTTATGGTTCATATTCTTTTTGTGTTTTAAAAAATTAAATAGATATTGGCTTGGACCGTATGAAAAAAGATTGTTTAATGATTTGAATCGAACACGAATAAAAAGGTCGGTAAAAAAATGCTTTTAATGCTACACTTATGACCCTGGGGGGCCCCAGTTACTGAATCCACATAGGGTCCCAAATTGTCTTGAGCCGGCCCTGGCTCAATGCAGCAACAAATGGGCAAAAGTACAGATGTCCCCACACTCGCATGCAGCACACAGACTCCACCCTAGCCACCACCTGTGGACAGGCAAGAGGCACTGACCAATTCTTTACCTGGACAAGATCTTTGCCATCCAGAATGGCAGCACGTTAAGGACTGTGGTAGTCGAGCAAGTTGGGTGAATGCGAAACAGACCGCGGCCATTCACACCAGCAGTCCATTCGTCATTCAGAGACGCCAAGTCCTGACCTAAACGGGACGCCTGCAGGCTGTCACAGACCGTGTCACACGCACTTCACAGGGCGAGTCAGAAACTGCCTCCTTTGCTAAGAAGTCCGCATGTTCGTTTCCATGATCCCCGGAATGACCTCTCACCCACTGAAGGGTCAGCGTGGAGCACTGAGTAGCCATCCACATTTTCCAACATACGAAAAACATGAGTGGATCCGAGACATGCAGCGACGCTACTGAATTTTCAATTGATGGTCATTTACAAACATGACTTCGAATCCGTAATAACAACAAAATTTGAAAGCTGCAGATTCATAGCAATGTCAGGAGTAACAGAGATGGCGGCCATCTCGCAGGCATAACTCGAGAAGACCCGAAGCAAAAGACAACGGACCTCCAATTTCAGCGCCGGAATCCATACACCAACTCCACCAGTTGACATCATGGCTATAAAAGACGCATCGCAGTACACACGACAAGCCTCTTGGCTGCATGGTGCAAACACAGCCTGAACCGACGAGCACCACTGCCAAGGGCTTGGTGAGCAGACCACTGCAACATCAAGACCAAATGCCAGCTCAGATTGAGACAGTATGGTCATTCCTCTCCCTGCTGCTCCAAGATGCTTGCGTTCACCATCACAAGCATCAGATAGTCAAAAAGGATCCGAGAGACAAGATACCTTGTTCCTCTACCAACTTTACGCAAGCACAACATTACAAGCAACACATCCGCACGCAGATGGAGTGGTGGCTACCCTGCTTCCACCCATAGGGCATTTACATGGGTCGTAACATAACAACCGGTTACAACACGAAGACACATGTTGACAGCTATTTGCAGCCTATTAGTTGCCTGTTTGATACTGCCGAAAAAGGCAGATGGTAGTCCAGAGCCGATCGCACACGAGTGCGATAGGCAGATAGAAGCATACCTCGTGGAACACTATTGTAATGTGTCAGGGATCTAAGGATCGGAACACGACGTTCAGTCTTCTCCCTAAGGGACATGACTCGTGATAAGTCCACATAAGGCCACCATCAAGCCAAACACCCAGATATTTTACTTTTGCAACCGCTTTAACTATCGTGCTCCCAACACGCACACAAAGAGGCCTATCGCGAAGAGATTTAGAACATGCAAGAACCATTAGGTCAGTTTTCACTGGATCCAAAGAGAGGCCCCT
Source organism: Lithobius niger (assembly GCA_023313725.1). Taxonomy (NCBI): domain Eukaryota; kingdom Metazoa; phylum Arthropoda; class Chilopoda; order Lithobiomorpha; family Lithobiidae; genus Lithobius; species Lithobius niger. Next base: position 11,037 of record JAHWFP010075915.1, read on the forward strand.
GGCTCCGAGGCTGCCTATGATCTTGTCAAGCACAGCCTGAACATAGAACATAAGATCAGAGGGATCCTCCCAACAACCCAGAGTGCGACATTGTCTGCATAGCACACGATGTTGGCACCCTGGCCCATTTCCACAAGAATGTCATTAATCACGACCGCAAATAACACCGTACTCAAACAGCTCCCCCGAGGCAAGCCGCGATTAGTGGTTTCCTGGGTCGACCAAAACCCATTGAACCTGGAGACCAACACCCTGCACTTCAGGAGAGCCATAATAGCACTAAACAAAGTGGCCCCAATACCCATCCGAAGCAGCGAACACCAGTCGTAAGCTGAAGATTTTATTTTATTTTATTTTATTTTATTGACCCAAAAGGCCTGCAAGCCTGTTCATCTACTTAAGCCTAATCCTAAGCCTAACTTACGCTAACTGTACGACACCGTAAACTTCCACAACCATACTAATACATTAATGCCCTGTAACCCTGCCAAAATACACCCTACATGGAAAACATCAGAACTATCCACCAATCCTGCTGAAGATTAAACAGCAGCAAACAGTGCTGGCGAGCCAACAATGCACGCACATTTTGACGAAACGTGAAGAGCAAGCATTATTAAGATATACTCTAGTATGTCGCCTGCCAAGATTAGGCGATAACATTACCATACGTTGGACACGTCCTATCTAGATAAAATATATATGAGAATGGCGACCTTTTGTCTTTTACTAAGGCAGTTTCGCTGTTTTTAGGTATCTGAGGAAAAATAACAATGCGACAGAGAAGGCTGAAACTTCGTTTGATCTGGTGACTTTGGTGACAACATAGGTCACTATAAGTGACGCAGCTTAACATTTTCTTGGTGAAAAAAGTTGTGAATAACTTTGATACTTACCTAATTACTAGCTATACTGACTAGTTAGCTAATTTTACGAAAATAAATTCTTCCATGCAGCGCATAAAGCTGACATTTTGCGGACAGTTTTAGTTTAACCGTGGATGGTTCCTTTTGCTGGTTTGGGGGTTAGGAAAAGCGTAAATTCAAAATTTCCAATCGATCTCAATACTATTTTAAGGGCTGAGTTACACCATTTTGTTTGTTTATTTCTAGGGAATAAACCATGGGTTCACCAGCCCCCTGCACCAAAACAGTCCTTCATAACGCAAGCCAAGCGAGCGCAAACCTTTACAGTTAATTTACCCCCCCATGCGGTGAGACTCCAAGAACTTCTACGAACTATGTCGAAACAGAGAAAAGCAAATGCCGCTGCTGGCTGTGTATCACACAGTCCATAGGAAGTGTTCCACCGTTGCCGTGGCGGTGGAGCCCTTACACTGTGCAATGTGGGTTTTACTCGGTCGTCCACACATGCACTGTGGGTTCACCCGATCGTCCAATTTTGACTGAAAGTCATTGCCTGCCCAAGTCTCAGTTTAAAAAACAATGTTGCCTCTGATTTCGTGAGCCTATCTAGCTCCCTCAGAACTGAAAGTGACTGATGTAGATTAAATAGGTCGCTACTTCTGCACCCTCAAGCCACGCATCGTCCCACTGCCGCAGCATAACCTCTTTCTGAAACCTTGAAGTCCTGATAATCGAGCACTACTTTCGCCACATTCAAAGGACTTAGGCGACAAGACAGATCATCCGCTACGACATTACCTAAGGTTACCCGGGAACCAACCTATGGAGATGAATGAACACACCACGCTACATAGCACCAATGAGTTTCACACCAACGTCAATAATAAACGGGTGCAGCATCCACGAACACACAGACCAATAGAGAAAGCGAAGCGCATCCTGTGGACCCAATTTAATTGCAAGTGTAGACATGCACAAAATCAAGCCGTGGTCACCGGCTAGGGATAATACATTCAACTCAGCCACGCATCACACTCGGAATACACACTGCACAATGACGAAACCCTAACTTCAAGCCCAGGACACAAATTCCTACGCAACCTCCTCTTCCTTATAGCCCATTCACACCGCGACGATATAAACGACCGCTAAGTTACAACCGACAGTCGCTATGACAGCCAGCCCCTCAGGCAGTCATACGCAGTCGTTCACTGTCGATCGTAGCAAACGCAACTTCTCATTTTTGGCGTTGTTGACTGACGTCACCCACCGACAGACCAATGGTTGACAAGCCGCTACCAACACGATCGCCGAAATGCAAGATGGTGGCGGAGAACACTTCAAAGCTCGATTAATGCTCGTTGCTTACACGAACATCTCTGCAACGAGATAATTATAGCGAACAGCTAAAATATTGTGCTGTATTCAATGGCAGTATGATTTATTAAATAAAACGGAGAATCACAGTATGATTGGTCGTTTAGGCACAACGTCACCATGTAACCTAGTTTTGAAAAGTAAGCGTCCTAGCTCTACTCATTCTACAGCGTTGATTGGTCCGTTGTTGGTTGTTCGTTGGTCAGTCGTGCTGGTGTAACAGGGTTTAATTGTTAGTGCTATTGGTCGCCGCCATTCTTTGCTTTTGTCGTTCGTTTGTCGTGGCGGTGTGAACCAGCTATTACACGACGCGTCGCAAAACACTTGGAGCCACACCACACTCATCTCCACACCAGCAGCCTTTCATTTCCCTTGAGCACACGACTGGATGTCTACCAGCGGCGCAACTTTGGCCAGGATCCACGTTGGAACCGGGAGCCGAGCTTGATTGACAATACAGTGCTGCACGCCCACCCCACATTCCGACAACACCACGCTGCCTGCAACAACTAAGAAGGACAGCACAGCATCTCATCCGAAAGCAGCTAAGCATAAGCCACTAGGATCTTGGCAACTGGGTCATCATCCCCACTACTTACCTTCCTGAGAAACGTCTACAACTGTTGGGTATGTGCACCCTATACCAAAGGAATCACCCACGTTTTTACTTGCAGAGCGGATATGGCAGTTTTGAGATGAGATCCAACCATCGTGCGAAGGCAAACGTTGGCAATCGCGTATAGAGCAGTGACATTTGCCGCCATATTGGCACCAGTATGGGTTTTGGAGGGCATAACTACAAGGTGCACTACATAAAAAATGGAGGGGAAAACAACGGAAGAGTGGATTTCTTAGGCTTAAAATAACGTTGTTTTCTCCAACAACAAAAATCGCGCGTTTTAGGTCTAAAAAATCACTCTTCACAGCATCGGCTTCAGTATGACGCCCTTCTGTTTCTCTCTGCAGTGCCCCTTGCAGCTAACCCATTAAGGTTCCAGCATAGAGTTATATACAATAATACTACGTCGTGTCATTGCTCTATAGGCTTCAATCTCTTCTCTGGCCCTGAAGCTTACACCGGCAGTCGTAATCAGTCAGGACCTGGATGTCAGATTTAAACACCTTCAGAAGAAGAAGCGGGGACGCGCCACTCAGCCTCCACAGGACACTACACCGCATAAATAAAGCTAGTTCCGTGGAACTCGACCAAAAATAGGACACGTGTAAACCTATTAATGGAAACCTATACTAAAGCCAAAAGAAAAACAATGACTGTAAAACTGGATTTTCAGCTTTTCATCTCGGAATTGCTAAGAAAAAACAATTTTTACAAAAAATATATGTTTTATCTCCCCAAAACGAAACTTATTAAGGATTCCCGCCAAGCTTTCCGGAAATTTGAAGCCGTGATATCGAACGCCTAGCACTTTCGCCAAGTTAATTCCACCAAGTAATATACTGTGCAATTTTCAAGTTTTTCGTTTAACGCTTGAAGTCTTAGTCGGTGGATAACTTGGCGAAAGAGCTTGGCGTTTGCTATCACGGCTTCAAACGGCCGAAAAACTTGGCGGAATCATTAACAAGTTTTGTTTTGGGGAGATAAAACATATATTTTTTGTAAAAATTGTTTTTTCTTAGCAATTCCGAGATGAAAAGCTGAAAATCCAGTTTTACAGACATTGTTTTTCTTTTGGCTTTAGTATAGAGCAGTGACACGACGTAGTATTATTGTATATAACTCTATGCTGGAGCCTTAATGGGTTAGCTGCAAGGGGCACTGCAGAGAGAAACAGAAGAGCGTCATACTGAAGCCGATGCTGTGAAGAGTGATTTCTTAGACCTAAAACGCGCGATTTTTGCTGTTGGAGAAAACAACGTTATTTTAAGCCTAAGAAATCTGCTCTTCCGTTGTTTTTCCCTCCATTTTTATGTAGTGCACCTTGTATTTACGCCCTCCAAAACCCATACTGGTGCCAATATGGCGGCAAATGTCACTGCTCTATACGCGATTGTCAACGTTTGCCTTCGCACGATGGTTGGATCTCATCTCAAAACTGCCATATCCGCTCTGCAAGTAAAAACGTGGGTGATTCCTTTGGTATAGGGTGCATACGCAACAGTTGAAGAAGTTTCTCAGGAACGTAAGTAGTGGAGATGATGAATCAGTTGCCAAGATCCTAGTGGCCTATGCTTAGCTGCTTTCAGATAAGATGCTGTGCTGTCCTTCTTAGTTGTTGCAGGCAGTGTGGTGTTGTCGGAATGTAGGGTGGGCCTGCAGCACTGTATTGTCAATCAAACTCGGCTCCCGGTTCCAACATGGATCCTGGTCACAGTTGCTTCGCTTGTAAACATCCAGTCGTGTGCTCAAGGGAATGGAAAGGCTGCTGGTGTGGGGATGAGTGTGGTGTGGCTCCAAGTGTTTTGCCACGCGTCGTGTAAGGGAGACGAGGTCGTGTAGGAATTTGTGTCCTGGACTTGAAGTTGGGGTTTCATCATTACGTAGTGTGTATTCCGAGTGTGATGCGTGGCTGAGTTGAATGTGTTATCCCTAGCTGGTGACCACGGCTTGATTTTGTGCACGTCTACACCCGCAATTAAATTGGGTCCACAGGATGCACTTCGCTTTCTCTGTTGGTCTGTGTGTTCGGGTATGCTGCACCCGTTTATTATTGATGTTGGTGTGAAACTCATTGGTGCTATGTAGTGTGGTGTGTTTATTCATCTCTATAGGTTGGGTCCCGGGTGACCGTAGGTAATGTCGTAGCGGATGATCTGTCTTATAGCCTAAGTCCTCTGAATGTGGCGAAAGTAGTGCTCGATTATCAGGACTTCAAGGTTTCAGAAAGAGGTTATGCTGCGGCAGCGGGACGATGCGTGGCTTGAGGATGCAGAAGTAGGGACCTATTTAATCTACATCAGTCACTTTCAGTTCTGAGGGAGCTAGATAGGCTCACGAAATCAGAGGCAACATTGTTTTTTAAACTGAGACTTGGGCGGGCAATGACTTTCAGTCAAAATTGGACGATCGGGTGAACCCACAGTGCATGTGTGGACGACCGAGTAAAACCCACAGTGCACAGTGTAAGGGCTCCACCGCCGCGGCAACGGTGGAACACTTCCTATGGACTGTGTGATACACAGCCAGCAGCGGCATTTGCTTTTCTCTGTTTCGACGTAGTTCGTAGAAGTTCTTGGAGTCTCACCGCATGGGGGGGTAAATTAACTGTAAAGGTTTGCGCTCGCTTGGCTTGCGTTCTGAAGGACTGTTTTGGTGCAGGGGGCTGGTGAACCGATGGTTTATGCTCTGGAAATAAACAAACAAAATGGTGTAACTCAGCCCTTAAAATAGTATTGAGATCGATTGGTAATTTTGAATTTACGCTTTTCCTAACCCCCAAACCAGCAAAAGGAACCATCCACGGTTAAACTAAAACTGTCCGCAAAATGTCAGCTTTATGCGCCGCATGGAAGAATTTATTTTCGTAAAATTAGCTAACTAGTCAGTATAGCTAGTAATTAGGTAAGTAACTAAGTATCAAAGTTATTCACAACTTTTTTCACCAAGAAAATGTTAAGCTGCGTCACTTATAGTGACCTATGTTGTCAGGTGACCAAAGTCACCAGATCAAACGAAGTTTCAGCCTTCTCTGTCGCATTGTTATTTTTCCTCAGATACCTGAAAACAGCGAAACTGCCTTAGTAAAAGATAAAAGGTCGCCATTCTCATATATATTTTATCTAGATAGGACGTGTCCAACGTATGGTAATGTTATCGCCTAATCTTAGCAGGCGACATACTAGAGTATATCTTAATAATGCTTGCTCTTCACGTTTCGTCAAAATGTGCGTGCATTGTTGGCTCGCCAGCATTGTTTGCTGCTGTTTAATCTTCAGCAGGATTGGTGGATAGTTCTGATGTTTTCCATGTATTGTGTATTTTGGCAGGGTTACAGGGCATTAATGTATTAGTATGGTTGTGGAAGTTTACGGTGTAGTACAGTTAGCGTAAGTTAGGCTTAGGATTAGGCTTAAGTAGATGAGCAGGCTTGCAGGCTTTTTGGCTCAATAAAATAAAATAAAATAAAATCTTCAGCTTACGACTGGTGTTCGCTGCTTCGGATGGCGGCTTGCCTCGGGGGAGCTGTTTGAGTCCGGTGTTATTTGCGGTCGTGATTAATGACATTCGTGTGGAAATGGGCCAGGGTGCCAACATCGTGTGCTATGCAGACGATGTCGCACTCTGGGTTGTTGGGAGGATCCCTCTGATCTTATGTTCTATGTTCAGGCTGTGCTTGACAAGATCATATGCAGCCTCGGAGCCAGGGGCCTCTCCTTGGATCCAGTGAAAACTGACCTAATGGTTCTTGCATGTTCTAAGTCTGTTCGCGATAAGCCACTTTGTGTGCGTGTTGGGAGCACGATAGTTAAAGTGGTTGCAAAAGTAAAATAGCTGGGTGTTTGGCTTGATGGTGGCGTTATGTGGACTTATCACGTCACGTCCATAAGGGAGAAGACTGTAGGTCGTGTTCCGATCCTTAGATCCTTGACACATTACAATAGTGTTCCACGCGGCATGCTTCTCTGGGCTACCATCTGCCTTTTTTGGCAGCATCAAACAGGCAACTCATGAGCCTGCAAATAGCTGTCAACATGTGTCTTCGTGTTGTAACCGGTTGTTATGTTACGACCCCTGTAAATGCCCTTTGGGTGGAAGCGGGGTAGCCACCGCTCCATCAGCGTGCGGATGAGTTGCTTGTAATGTTGTGCTTGTGTAAAGTTGGTAGAGGAACAAGGTATCTTGTCTCTCGGATCCTTTTTGACTATCTGATGCTTAGTGATGGTGAACACAAGCTTCTTGGAGCAGCAGGGAGAGGAATGACCATGCTGTCTCAACCTGAGCTGGCATTTGGTCTTGATGTTGCAGTGGTCTGCTCACCAAGCCCTTGGCAGTGGTGCTCATCGGTTCAGGCTGTGTTTGCACCATGCAGCCAAGAGGCTTGTCGTGTGTACTGCGATGCGTCTTTTATAGCCATGATGTCAACTGGTGGAGTTGGTGTATGCGCTGAAATTGGAGGTCCGTCGTCTCCTACCTCGGATCTTCTCGAGCTATGCCTGCGAGATGGTCGCCATCTCTGTTACTCCTAACACTGCTATGGATCTGCAGCTTTCAAATTTTGTTGTTATTACGGATTCGAAGTAATGTTTGAAAATGACCATCAATTGAAAATTCAGTAGTGTCGCTGCGTGTCTCGGATCCACTTATGTTTTTCGTATGTTGGAAAATCTGGATGGCTACTCAGTGCTCCACGCTGACCCTTCCGTGGGTGAGAGGTCATGCCGGGAAGCATGGAAACGAACATGCGGACTTCTTATAAAAGGAGGCAGTTTCTGACTCGCCCTGTGAAGTGCGTGTGACACGGTCTGTGACAGCCTACAGGCGTCCCGTTTAGGTCAGGACTTGGCGTCTCTGAATGACGAATGGACTGCTGGTGTGAACGGCCGCGGTCTGTTTCGTATTCGCCCAACCTGCTCGACTACCACAGTCCTCAACGCGCTGCCATTCTGGATGGCAAAGATCTTGTCCAGGTTAAGAACTGGGCACTGCCTCTTGCTGGTCCACAGGCTGCGGTAAGGGTCATAAGTGTAGCATTAAAAGCATTTTTTACCGACCTTTTCATTCGTGTTCGATTCAAATCATTAAACAATCTTTTTTCATACGGTCCAAGCCCATATCTATTTTTTTTTTTTAACAAAAAGAATATGAACCACAAAACAGTAAATAAAGTTGCAAAAATGAAAAATTACAGCCACGCAAACGGGAACAAAAGCAACAAAAAGGGGGGGGGGGGCGGGAGGGAACAAGAAAGGTATACCCAATTTCACCGTTTCGTATTTCTTATTTCCTATCAGACTGCCACCTGCCGACAAAAAGGCAAGCTACAAGTACCACTAGTTTCGGTTTCGGGTCGTCCAACGCTTCGACTAATCGACCCACATTCCTGAAATTTCAAAACACACATCCTCACCTAGTTTTATTCTTTACTTCGACGCAGTGTAAAGATTAAGGATTTTCAATCAATATGGCTATGCAGATTATGCTTTTTTAGAAATGATCGAAACTGCTGACATATTTCTGGAGTTATGGGGAGAGAGATACTTTTATTTTGGAGCCTTAGCCCGAGGCTATGCACTCACTCTATTACTAAATACAAAACCACTGAACACAATAGTAAACACACAAAAACACAAATGAATACATTGTACTGCGACTAAGGTCTAGGCTCCAGTAAGCGCAAACATTGATTAGCATTACACATCACTTGCCACTGCTTACCACTTGAACATGACTAATTATAGTAAGATGAGTGCTTCTGGTCCCGCGTGGGGCCCGTTCATCAGGCCTCACACAGCTGCGTTGCTCGCGTGCCCCTTGAGCCGGCTCTGCAATGCGCCTTGCACCGGCATGCTGGTTGTAAGATCCTTCGGGGGGCACAAGATCCTGACAAACTTCTGTCGTGCTTTACTGCTGAAGGACGTCAGAAGTCTTTGCGCAGTGGCAAGGTATTTCAAAGTGACGAAAGTTCCGCTTTAGCATGCTGTATCTCTGTCTGTCCCAGTACCCTGGTACTCAACTGTGCATTCCGTGTACCATCTAGTGAGTTGACATAGTAGCAAACACTTTTCCACAGCGAACTTAGTGGTTTGAACCAGGCACATCCGCAAACACTTGTGCACTGTAGAACATTTGGATGGAATTGTTCTAGTTAGTCATGTTCAAGTGGTACGCAGTGGCAAGTGATGTGTAATGCTAGTCAATGTTTGCGCTCACTGGAGCCTAGACCTTGGTCACAGTACAATGTATTCATTTGTGTTTTTGTGTGTTTACTCTTGTGTTCTTGTTTTCAGTGATTTTGTATTTAGTAACAGCATGGGTAGATAGGTAACAGAGGTAGATGGTAACAGAGTGAGCGCATAGCCTCGGGCTGAGGCTCCAAAATAAAAGTATCTCTCTCCCCATAACTCCAGAAATATCACTTTGACCGATTTTCCGTACCTTCTGTAATGCTACGAAAAGTGCCTCTGGGGTCACCAGCGAGACAGGGTTGGTGCCAGGGCGCCCATCTTCTGGAGCCGTCCATTTAGCATCGTTCCCCGGGCCCACCAATTTCGATCATTTTTAGAAAAGCACAATCTGCATAGCCTTATCGATAAAATTGGCTAAAATCAGCTTTACGGAGCAAATAGGTTGGGCTGTAGAGAGCTTTACATAAAAATGTCTGAAACTGAGCAAGAAGATGACAAGCTCCAGTTTTGCGATGCCAGCTGGGGGCTAGATTTCCGATACGACCGATAGATTTTAATAAATTTGGGCATGCGAGTTTATGCAGCCTTATAGGGCCTACGAAATTTGGTTTAAAAACATGAAACTGCGTAGGAGACATTAGGAATCAACATTGTAGCTTAATGTGGGAGAATGAGGGGAAACATTTCAAATCTTTGTTTTCGACTGAGGTAAAATAAAAAAAATACAAAATATAATCCGCTGTGGACAGGATTCGAACCTGTGCGGGAATATCCCATTGGATTTCGAGTCCAACGCCTTAACCACTCGGCCACCACAGCTCTTGCATATTGCCATACTTCGCTAGTAACATAAACAAATTATATGGTAAACTTAAACTTACGAATGGATAATTTTGTCAATGCCATGGATAATTTTTAGACGAATTGTACATTTAGTGATTTCTTGATTTACACATTAAAGCAAAATTAGTTTTTACAAAGTGAAAAGTACGCTGAAAAGTTGGGCCTGTTTCGTTGTGTTATTTTCTGAAGATGTTACTTTGCAGAAGGGAGGAAGGCGGCATAGCAGCGCTAGGACTTTTGCTGAAGGGGGCGAAGACAGAAAAAGAGGCATTAAGGGTGGGGTATACTCGCGCCCTTAGCAATAGCAAAGAATGGCTACTAGAGGGCGTAGGGGGCAACCCCTCTGACCCCTACCCTGGCCACGCCACTTGGGGGAAGGGGTATATGATGAACGCCACTTTTGGAGGGCGCTACATAATAAAAAAAAATGCACTTTAGGCTACATTAAAAAATATGTGATGAATCAGAAAGTTGGCGAATTGTTATAATTTGAAAGATACCGTAAAGCTGTAGTGTTAAGTCCATGAGTTCGAGTGGAGTGTGGCGGTAGGGTATCTAGTTTTGAGTCAAGTTCGAGTATAGTGTGGGGGATAGGGTTTCCAGTTTCGAGTCGATTTTGAGTGGAGTTTGGGAGTAGGGTAGTGTTAAGTATTAAGTGTTCAGCCTTACTGGTGCATGTTTATTTTGGCCATTTTCACTCTTGTGTATGCTAGTTAAGCTAATCACCGGTGCCTTTTACTTGGCTAAGCGACATCGCTGAAAAATAGTAAAAAAAAAACTAATCGTTGTGTATCTTCAATAAGGCGATGAGCGTAAGTTGAATGAAGAATAGCATAAACCTAAGCCCCAGTTTTACCCAGTGTCTCCAGTGAGCCCCAGTTTTATCCCAGGGTATCCAGTTTCGAGTCAAGTTCGAGTGGAATGTGGGAGATAGGGTATCCAGTTTCGAATTGAATGGAGTGTGGGGATAGGATATCTAGTTTTGAGTCAAGTTTGAATGGAGGGTGGAGATAGGGTTTCCAGTTTCGAGTCGAGTTCGAGTGAAGTGTGGGGATAGGGTATCCGGTTTCAAGTTCGAGTGGAGTGTGGGGATAGGGTATCAAGTTTCGACTCAAGTTCGAATGGTGTGTGGGGATATGGTACACAGTTTCGAGTTCGAATGGAGTGTGGGGTGAGGTATATAGTTTCGAGTTAGTTCGAGTAGAGTTTGGAGGTAGGGTATCCAGTTTCGAGTCGAGTTCGAGTGGAGTGTGGGGGTAGGGTATCTAGTTTTGAGTCAAGTTCGAGTATAGTATGGGGATAGGGTTTCCAGTTTCGAAGTCGATTTCGAGTGGAGTTTGGGAATAGGGTATCCAGTTTTGAGTCGCATTTGAGAGGAGTGTCGGGGTATGGTATACAGTTTCGCATTGAGTTCGAGTGGAGTGTGGGGGTAGCGTATAAAGTTTCAAGTTCGGGTGGAGTGTGAGGCAGGGTATACAGTTTCGAGTCGAGTTTGAGTGGAGTTTGGGGGGATGATATCCATTTTCGAGTTGAGTTCGAGTGGAGTTTGGGGGTATGGTATCCATTTTCGAATCGAGTTCGAGTGGAATTTGGGGGTATGGTAATTGGTATCCAGTTTCGAGTCGACTTCGAGTTTCGAAGATGTTGCTGAGAGGTTCTTATAATTACAGTGTGCTAAGCCAATAGCAACAGTTTTTCCAGTAGTATCAAAAACGAAAACACAACATACGACACGAATGTGCATCTTACGCATCTTATGCATCTTACGAAAACTGAACAAGAGGAGAATTATAAATGCTTTGTTGAATACATACTTTTGAGATAGTGTCTGCACTGCAATTTGTAGTATAACAATTCACATAGTTTTCGACGTATTTCAAATTTTTTAAAGCATTAATTCTAAAGAAATCTAAGTAAAGATGGTACGCTCTGCTGCATTTTGGCGAAGAAAATCAAGATTTGGTATTATACTGAACGAAACTTGAAACTCAAAAAATTCTAGTTTTAGGGTTTCAGATCGAAGCGAGTGTACCCAGCGAAGTCAAACTGAAACTGGACTCAAAATTTCGAGTTTTTCATCCCACTAACGTGGACTTAGCATTACTGCAGCATTGTGGTAATTTTATGACTTCGGTTCAGTTAAACCATGCCTTAAACATCAAATTAGTTCGTTTTTGTTTTCTAATTAATCCAATGTTGGATGTTGGATGATGATGTTGTTGTTGTGAACGAGTTTAATTCGGTAGATGTTGGCTGGCAGGACATTGTTTTCGTCCAGAAGAATATTGTTGTGTAATATCATTAGCCATTACACATATATACTCTTTACACATTGTTACTAGGTGAAACAATGTGACTACTGTGGGTTATCTAGAGACACACTAGTGTGTCACCGCCAAGTAACAGTAGATCATCCGATTGTTGAAAGATTGATTAGTGTGTGGCTGGATTGATACTTAGGTGGGTGACCGCCTGGGAATCTGGCTGTTGCAGACATAGGGCCTTAGGGCTTCGGGCAGATGACCAGGAGTGGTTAACGCTCGTTAAACCCTTTACCCTTAGTGTGTGGCCTGTGGCCTTGCAGTGCTGGAAACACCGGTTCTCGTCAGACCACCGAAGTTAAGCAGCATTGGCCCCGATTGGTACTTGGGTGGGTGACCTCCTGGGAATCCATTCCGGGTGCTGCAGCAGACATAGGGCCATTGGGCTTCGTCGGGCAGATGACCGGGTGCGGTTAACGTTCGCTTACACCCTTTGAACCCCCTTTGAGTGTGTGGCTTTTAGGCACTCAATAAAATAAAATCAAAATTGAGAAAAAGGTGGCAGTGGTTGTATTATTATTAGGGTCGGCGCATGGCTTCAGGCTACGCCCCTAATAAGCAACTGTAAGCAACTAAAAGCATATTTGAGTTGATGATAAAACCCAATGCGGCCGAAACCTTTCAAATTATGTAAAATGTAAGGTAAAGGGTCAGGGATAAAAACTAAAAGTTAAAGGATGAGTGTACATCATGCATAGAGAGAAGGTTGCATCAATAACGTTGCTTTTATAATTCTGCCTAGCTAAGTAGTGACTAATGACTAGCTAGTTAATACCGTTTTTCCTATGTTAAATCCCAGACTTATTGCTCACTAGCTGAAGCCCATGCTATGCACGGGTGGTGTTTGATGCACCGTTTAAAACATTGGGACGATTTGCTTTATCATGTGTTTGTTGTGAAAGGCGTGTGTGCAATCTGTCTCTTTGCACCCACTGGCTAGGAAACGCTGATTTTCGTTTGCTTCGCTCACTCAATCAGCGACTCCCATGATCCGGAATCCATGCATTTATATAACATATGAATCTTTCCACCGGAAATAAATAAATACGCCTTCTACAGCAAAGTATAAATCGTTAGCCCGCCGGCTTTGTCAATTTTGTTCAATATTTAACCGAGTTTCACTAATCCTTTAATTTTAATCATCTCCAGCGACAGAACCTTTAGCCAGCGGTTTAATATTAAGCTGTATATACGTGAAGCATTGTTTTATTCGTTAAAACTTAGCTTTTAACGAAGCTAAAGTTAGGGCTAAAGTTAGGGCTAAAGTTAGGGCTAAAATTAGGGCCTTAGGGCTTCGGGCAGATGACCAGGAGTGGTTAACGCTCGTTAAACCCTTTAAACCCTTTAAACTTAGCTTTTCAGTTTGAGCACACTGGCTACCAAACGCTGATGACCCATGTCCAGGATTTGAAAATTGTTAATGTGAACATTTATAGGCATAAAATTTCTCAAAAAAAAAAAGGATAGAGATGAAGATAAGATGGTGTAACCTTTTGTACGTTCACAATCCTATGAAAGTTGTGATATCCACCCAAAACTAAAACTGGTTTAAAAAGCCGCCAAGTTTCCAAAAAAGGGGGGGGGGGATTGAGGCTTAATGGCGTGTCGACAACTTGGTCATTAGCGCCAACCTCAGTCACAGTGCAGTGGTTCCAAAAAGGGTCGGCTCTTGAAAGTAGTGATATCATTCAACCAGGAAGGGCCGCCAAGGTTAATTAACCAATTACCCATTACCTAGTTAATTACCTTATTAGCCTAGTTAATCGCACAGAATAATATTTTGAACGTTAATGAAAACTCGGATATTGCAACCGCGAGTTTTCTAGTTTTAGTTTTCATTTAAATTTTGAACTGTTAAAGTCGGAAAAGCCAAAGGCTCAACAAGAGTTAAATAAATACAGATGCAAACCTATTTACGTTGCCTTTTGGACTTATATGTCAGACTGCCTGAGCGGGGAATCTAACCCACGACCTCTGAAACCAAAGGCCGAGGTTCTACTGCTGAGCCATATGACACGACCACAAAAGCATTTAAATTTTTTCCAAAGAGGGCAGGGAGAATGCTCCCCCTCCCCATTCCCCCCTGTTCACGCTACTGAACACATGATTTTGATATCCCAATATTTTCAGATCTAATGTTTAAACTACTATATTGGGTTGGAGACGTTCGGAATTTCACAAAATAACCGGTAATGAACAACTTGCACCAACTTGCACATATTCGATTCACCATAAATTAATTTTTTTATCGAAATGATTTTTTTTTTTAAATTAAAAATGAGTTTGATCTTTGAGGAAAGGGGCTACACTGGTGCTCCACTACTCCAAGATGTTGACTGGTGCTCCAATCATGGAGGCTGGTGCTCCACCTGGAAAACCAGTTAGGATGTTAAAAAATGGCCTGTCCCTATCGCACATGCAGCCATGAAGTCCAGTCGACCCATCAGGCCCAACAGTTCGCGTCATAGCCACAAAGTCGGTCGGTCCCACCTGCTCGAATCCCTGCGGGAGGGGGGCAGGGGTGTTGGGTAGAGGAGCGCTTTACAAACAAGCAAAGAATGCAACAGTTTTGAGGGTCACCAATGCAGGTTCACGAGAAACATGCAACCGCATTGTCGATCCACGAAAAATGGTTTCGTATGGTACTTAAAAATACAAATGAACGATGAACGATGAAATGAACGATGAGGAAATGAAAAAAGTATGGGGGAGGGGGGAGGAGGAAGGAAGGCAGGAGGGGGGAGATGAGGAAATGAAAAAAGTATGGGAGGG
>JAHWFP010075916.1:0-13292 GCA_023313725.1 Lithobius niger
TCCCGTTTAATCCATAGTGAAAGACTTCATGAGACCGTACCACAAATGTTGCATTTAAGTGTTCACGGTTTACTGTCAGTGTGTGTTCGGGCGTGATTCGTTAGCGAACGTTTAGTTAGAAAGGCATTACTACGCTTGTCACATTTAAAGGGTCTTTCACCAATGTGCCACCACAAGTGTAAGTTAAAATTAAATTTATCTCGAAACGACTTGCCACATAGGCTGCAATGAACTGGGTAGATCCCGTTATGTACAACTAGTAAATGCTGTCTTAAAGTAAGTATTTATTGAGAGTACTACAAGGTACAACAAAAACAACAAATCATATACTTCAAGCACAATTAAAGGTATAAGAAGAAGATAATATGTAGAGGTTTGGGGGAGTGGGCGACCCTAACGTGATAAAACTAAGGTGTGGGGGTGGTTTAATGTACGAAACTCAATAATTAATAAGACACATTTGGTTGGGTTCAATATTTGATGTTCAATGCAAGATTTTATACATAGCTTCGCCTGCCATGACTTTAACCAAACAAGTTCTTAATAATTGTTAATGTGACGAATGAATAAAAATGAATAAATAGGACGTGATGGCTTACGTGAAGAGGACTGGGGAAATTGGGGAGGAATAATAATAAATTTCTAATTAAGAAGCCAAAGATTACTTACTATTATGGAGGATTGGAATGGAATGGATTATTATCGTGATTAATACTAACAATACGTTGGCTTGGCAATGCACATGCTTTACAATTGATGTGATTTCATTATGCATTACATTGTCGTGTAACAATATAGTGACTGAGTTTAAGAATAGAGGTAGGACACACTTAAGATGTCATCCAAGCTCAGCTCAAGGGAATCAAAATGCTGGGTCATCAGTCCCAGCATCAGGTCGTCCAATATTGACGTTGGTAGGAGCTGAGGCAGGATGAGTCACTACAAATACAAAAATAATAAAGAATCAACTTCGGACATGAAGGTGAACAAGTTGCCGAGTCACATTTCAATGGCTTCTCTACAGAATGAATTCGGCTGTGAATCTTTTAGAGTTCACATTATGAAAATGCAGCACAACCCAACCCGCATGGAAACCGGCTTCCCAACAGAATGAAAACGGCAGAGTGTCTTAAAGGTTCTCTTCTTAGAAAAAACAGCTCGATACCATGCTTTTAAATGGGTTCTCTCCGGAATGAATTCGGCCGAAAATCTTATAACTCGCCTTTGTGAAAAAGAAGCACATCACAACTCACAAAATTCTTTTACCAACAGTTTCACTCCAGAAGTGTTCAGCAGTGAGAAAACGTACAAAAAAAGGTTCAAAAGAGGTTAAGTTCAACAGCATATGTGAGCAAGCACATTCAGCGGACGACATAAATAGCCTGAAGTCTTCTATGAAGTTCTTCCCAAAAATCGAAACCCTCTCTTGAACAACACCACCTTTCCTATTCCAACAAGGCATAGTTGATTGAAGGTGTGGCTTGGACGAATGTTTTACCGCACTGATCGCATTTTGTATGGGACCGCTCGTGTATTGTTAATCAAATCAAATCAAATCAAATTGCTTTTAATTGTACGACTTGGTACATTAAGTGGGCATCATTAGTTATGCACAGGAACATATATTTATCAATACACTAGGAAAAAATAAAGATAGTGAAAAGTGCAGTTTGCAGTTTACAATTTCTTCAGCAGGTGAAGTTCACTGGTGGATCTCTTAGGATGGCATGCGCTTGCATACGTTTATGAAGCTCTTCATTTAGGGACTTCTTATTTCTACTATCACACCATCTTCCATATTCAAGAAAGATGCTCCTCATGTATGTCCCTAAGTTGGTTCTCCAACCATCGACACCACAAAAAAGCATCATGCACAGGGAATTGTCAGTGTTTCTAAGTTCCTGCCACAGCTGTGCAACTTTCCACACTACTTGGAGCTCAAAAGTAAGTTGATTGACTTCATAGCCTACTTCGTTATTGCTTGAAAAAGGACTCCATCCCACAGATCTCTTAATGCACCTGTGATAGGCTCTGGCAGTTTCATTCCAAAGCTTTTTACTAGTATGTTGACAAAACTCAACGCCGTACAGGTGTAATGCACAGCTTTGGGTGACATGCCAGAGGTCTTCTTTTGTCATCATCTTCTTGAATTGCAAAGCAATAGCAGAGCTTTGCCGACAAAGGTTAAGTTTAACCCTCTTCAACTCACTTTCCCAGTTTAGGTTATGAGTAGCTTGGCCGAAAACGAATGACCGCAAGTTTCGCATTTGTAGGGTTTCTCACCAGTGTGCATCCTCATGTGTACCTTCAAAGATAAGATAAGATAAATTTATTGCAAGTACGACGAGGTACATTCACATACATGCGTGAGAGCACATTACACAATTTGCATTTAAATGACTTAAATTAAAATAAAATAAAATAAAATAATGATCTCTTCTAGAAATTGCATCTTGATCATCACACAATTTAAAGATACACTGTGCGTAGTGGCAGCGTTACAATAGTTGCATTTAAACTGCTTCTCTCCAGAATGAAATCTGCTTTGGCACAGAAAAACATCCACAGCGTGAAAATGTAGCACAACACAATTCGCATTTAAACCACTTCTCACCAGAATGAATTCGACAGTGGCAAGAAAAAATGCAGCCAAACAGGAGTCTCATTTGAACGGCTTTTCTCCGAAAAGAATTCATCTGTGTCTCTTCCAGAAAGTGAACGTGCAGCACCACAAAATTCGTATACAAATGGCATCACTCCAAAATGGCTTCAACAGTGTCAGCAATTTCCACAATGAACTTCCATGAAAAAATTCAGTACTATACAATTCGCAAAGAAAACGGCTTCACGCCACAATTCTGAAGCTTTAGCTTTTCACTCCACAAAAATGCATCCAACCAAAAGTCACATTAAAACAGCTTTTTTCCAGAATGAGAAACGGTAAAGCAGAATCAAGCAGTTGCTTTGCTAAAAAACAGTGAAACAGCAGTCGCATAACAGCAGCTTCACAACACAAAGAATTCAAAAGTGCTGCTACTCTCCAGAAAGAAAATCAACTTTGGTTTACAGAATTGATGCATTTCACCAATCACACATAAAAAAAAAGCATCTTGGATGAGAAGACGAAAAAAATGAGGGGTCATTCATCTAAATGCAATGCAGCACAACCTTGGACTCTTAATTCAAATTCCTTTTTGACGTAATTTCCGTGTCTAGTGTTGCACCACCTTCCAACATCGAGTAGAGCAAGGTGGATTTCGTGGCCAAAATCCGTTGCCCAACCGGAGGTGCTCCCAAACAAACATTCAGAAAAGGCATTGCTCCCCGCCCTCAACTGATGGCAAAGTTTCACTTTGCGCCATATGTACAGTAAATGAAACGTGAGACATCCAGCCTCGTAGCATGCGCAAGTGTTGCTGGAGAATTTCGTCCACCCAAGAGAAGAGCTCTCTTAACACTCAAATGGAAAGTTTTCGCAGCGTCGTTCCAGATAGTTCTTGAGTTTTTGGAGCAAATCTCGATGCCGTAGAGATGAAGCGCACAGCTCTGCAAAACATTCCAAAGATCGTCGGTCTTCATCACATCGCGAAAGGTAGTGATGATAGCATTCGACTGCTTAGCATTCTTACTCCTGGTAATCTTACGCTGATTGTCCCAGATGAAGTCAGAGGTAAAGATAATACCGAGGTAAACAATTTGGTCAACCCATTGAACGTATTCGTCATGAATCGTGATCGGTCTCATACAAAAATTGGGGGAGTTTTTCCTGCGAAAACAAATGCACTTCGTTTTGTTCAGGTTACATTTGAGCTCCACATCCCGGAGGTTAGTGACGAGAGAGTTCACGGTTTCTGAAGTCCGCTTCGGCAAAGGCTAAGAATGATGTCTTCCATGTACGCGATGTAACAAACAGTTTTGGTGTTCAATGTCCAAACTTTCCCAAAACCTTTGGCACCTTTAAGGACATCATCGAGGAGTTGGTAAAAAGGACAGCAAAAAGCGGGCTGCCCTGTCTCACTCCCTGAGCAAACTTGAATGGCTCAGAAACTGCCTCAAGCCATTTAACTCTGACACTTTCCGAGACATACTGAGAGTAGAGCATCATAATGATGTACCTCTTATATTCTTCCTGACAAGGCACTCCCAAATAGCATCCCTGGGTAAAGTGGGGAAAGCTTTAGAAATGTCCACTAAACAAGCGAAAATTAGAGCCTCCTCGTGAGGTGCGCTTTTCAATGATGGTTTAAAGAACGTTCGCAGCCATAGTAGTAGAATGTGATTTTTTTGTACGCAAACTGAGAGTACGAGGTTTTCAGGGAGTCGTTTGTCTCATCCAGAATGATGCATTTGAATAATTTTGACCAGGGGGAGGTAATACTGATTGTACGATAGCTTCCACTGTCACAAGGATTGAGCGTTTTTCCCTTCAAAACGGTACAACAGTAACGTCTTTAAGGACAGAAGGGGTAAAGAGTGACGAAAAGCACACTGCGTGACAGCAGTCACAGCAGCCCTCACCATGGGACCACAATATTTAACGTGTTCTGCCTTAATACCGTCGGGACCACTCGTTTTACCATTCCTGAGGGAGGAAATAGCACGATGAACTGCATCCTCGGACGGATTAAACACATCTTCATCACATTGTGGGGAGGTGCTGCGCATTTCTTCAAACAGGGGGCCATTCTTGCGGTTTGAGACGTTCCCTCCTTCACAATCAGCAGTAAGGATGTCCTTGCAGTGATTAGCAATGTTCCTATCACCGAGAACGCCATCTATGTTGCCAGCCGTCATAATGGTGCACCTGCGGGCCGCATTCACTTTGCTCCAAAACAAAGAAGGGGTGAGCTTCCTGTTCGCTTTAACAAAATCGCTCAGTCTGAGCTCCCTTTCATGCTTCTTACACCATCTGATAGCCCCCTTGAAAATCTTCCTTTTCTCTTTCCTAGATTCGAAGAGGGCACCTCTCTTCTCTCTTCCGTTACTGTTCCAATCATTGTGGGCATTCTTGAAGGCAGTATATTTTTCACTAACAACATCATTCCAACCGCTGCCAATATGTCATTTTGAGTAAAATGATCAACAGATAGAACAGGCGTGATTGTATTTGGTTGGGGGACTGATACTTCAGTAGCTTGTGCTGTCTCTTCTACACAGTTTTTACATGTAAATGGTTCTTCACTGAGTTTGGTTTAAATTTCCTTTTCCAACACTCTCAGTGTAGTACCAACCTGTCTTGTCTGTGCTACAGACATCGCAGCACACCCACAACAACTTGTGCTTTCCTCTGCGATTTTTTTAAATTTTGCAGTTCGAGTGGCAGCACTGGTCCACGGTTGGAATGAAATTCAAATAATGACTAGGAAGAATGGAATAGCTTAGTGAATTTGATGTTCTGGGATGATGTGGTAGTATCAAATCTCACTGAAAAAGTAAATTGTAAATAAAAATTCTGATTAATAAAACATTTTTTTTTAAATTGTACTTGCTCTTCCAACATTTTCACCATAGGCTATGCATGATTTGCTTTGTAAATACAGTGTTTTTCAGTCCTGCCAAGTTTATCCTGTTTTAAAATAAATAATATTTTTTGATGAGTGATCTGCTTATCACTTCGATTTGTTTTTCTGTAAAAAATTATTTTGCTTGCTTTGTGTAATGTATGGCCCCCTACAAAAAAGAGTGTGAAGAAAACGGCAAATAAATTAATCTTCCAATGTTTTTTGCATCCCTCTCAGCTCGATTTTTTTTGGGGGGGGGGGGAACGTGTAAAATTCCCCCCTTATTTTATATCGCTGCTCTTAAGAAGGGTAATATTTAAATTAAAGTGTAGTTATTGAAATACTTACCTAACAGTTACATCATATTCGCAATGTATTTGTAGGTATTTTTGTATCTATTTTTGCGTCTGTTCCATATAACCCCCCCCCCCCCCAACCCACCATTTATTCAGGGTGGGGTGGCAAGTACACTGGGACCTGTACGGAAGTATGCCGTGCTCTGGTTACCATGAACAGGTTCAATTTTAATAAAATAACTTTTAAGAAAAATATTGTAGTCGACTAACATTCGATAATGAAAGGTGTGAAAGTTGCCAGTGAACACGGCCAATATATTGCTGCTGCAGGCCATTTCATTTGGGGGGGGGGGGGAGAGGTTAAACAAAATTTGAAACAAATGAATCCACTGTTAGATGCCATGTTCAAGATACCGTACTTTTTTCCGACGTGAGGTGACATAAAGAACATGTTTATTTACCTTACGTCAGTACATTATCGGATGACCATTTCTTTAAAAATTATCGAAATAAATGTTCG
Source organism: Lithobius niger (assembly GCA_023313725.1). Classification (NCBI taxonomy): domain Eukaryota; kingdom Metazoa; phylum Arthropoda; class Chilopoda; order Lithobiomorpha; family Lithobiidae; genus Lithobius; species Lithobius niger. Next base: position 6,318 of record JAHWFP010075916.1, read on the forward strand.
TGTTCGCCGTTTCATCACCAAAGTCAACACTAAACACACTTAGTTATCCATTTCATTTATATTTTAAGATGAGCTATGTATTTTTCAGTCTTAAAAACCATAAGTTACTTGTCTTAAATAGTTGAAAACTAGGCTAAACGCACACGCACATTGCACCATCACACGCGGCTGACACGGGGCTGAAGGCACGTGAGATCATACAACGGTGCACCTTGCAGGGAACGGCATGTAATGTAGAGATGCGGGGGTTTCTGGGCTGAGAGAGAGAGAGACAGAGCGTACTTGTATTGAATGTAAAGTGGTTACCTCGTTACATAATGGCGCCCAACAGCGGACTTGCGGACAGTAGTTCCCCACCGAGTGACATGACAGAGACTGAGTGTACCTGCGGTGATCCGCACAATGGACCGAAAGAATGCCCCGTGCCGATCGTGGAGCTCGCCGACGAACTGAGCATCCGTAACCTGCGCGGACTGGTGAATGAACAACGACGGCGAGACGCTAAGACAGGAAGACAGCTAGTGCAGTTCGACGGAGAAGACGACCTGGACGAGCCGGTAATGTCGCGCACAGTGCCGAAGATCGCGATCGTGCCACCACAAGAAACACCAGCACTGCCGACCTCGGCCGCCATGATGCGAGAGCGGGCAAATCTCGCACGTACCGTCTTGGGCTCCCTGAATTGGATTAACCTGTGGAGGTTACTTATGATGGACGGCCTACTATTGTGGAGGGAACAAGACAGGGGGATCGACATGTCGAACGCACCATTGCTCGGCACAGCGGTAAATTGGTGGTGTCCCCCTTTGTTCTTCTACAGGCGAAGCTCATCGGTGACCTGGTGGACAGAGCGGCCAACGGAGTGTGGGAGCCGGCGGATGGGACCGGTGGCGGGAAGAGGTGTCGGCGGCCGGCCGCGCAACTATGACAGGGTGTCACCATTTGCCGTCAGAGCGATACTTCAAACCTTAGGTAAAGTACACTGGATCAAACCGATAGGTGAAGGGACGGATAGCAACGACCCGCCAATTCAACTAGAAACACCAGGTATACTCTTCCGGTGCGTCTATGAGACACCAGTGACTACGCGGACGGAGCCGATTGGAGGATCAGACCCAGCAATTACGGTATCACCGTTCTGGCGCGATTAGGGGCCGCCGGGAAACAAACACGGAGGAAAACGGTTACGACTGAACGAACTTGGAATGAACTAACGGCACAAATTTGCTTTCTAATGGGACGGGTAGGATGTGACATAACATCGAACTTACGGACTGAGTGTTAGGTGTCCACGAGTCTAGAGGCCATAAAAAAATGATGTAGGGGTTATCTATGATGTTTTGCCGTCGCAACGATATGAACGTCGGAGTTTTGAGACGTCGAATTTAGCGAATTGCATTGTGAACTATGTATTGGACTATCTAGAGAACTATATAATGGACTATCTAAAGGACTACATATTGGACTATCTATAGGACTATATATTGGGCGATTTAGAGTACTATGCGGTAGACCGTCTTGCAGATTTCTGCTTGTGGGCTACTAATTTAAGGATATGGTCAATTTTGCATGCACTTTCATTGTTTTTCTTGTTTTCATTGTTTTTTTTTATATTTTTAATTTTCTCTCTCGCCCGCCTTTTGTTCTTTTTGGGGAATGTGTATGATTGAGGTGCGGTGCAAGTGGGTGTAAGGAGGGGCTGCGTCTCGAGGGTGCACGGGGTCGTGTGACTGGAATTTCGACCGTTGGGCATGCGAAGCTCGGATTGCGGGGGCCCGTTTAGGGAGAGTGGGCTGGGGCAGCGGGAGATGTTGACATGATGATTCATAGGCTTTGTGTGAGGGAAATGATGAGGCCCGTGATGGGGGCAGGATGGCGTTAACATGACGGGCGAGGGGGATTCTCTTGATTTGGGGGCATGGATTACCCCAGTTAATGTGCGGTAGAATTAAGCCCCTGTGCTCGGGAAAATAAGTCATCTGAAATTGTGGCGTCGACACGCCAGCCTGGGGAAGATAAAGAGGACAAAAAATATATATTTTTTTTTACACGTTCTGCCTGGGTATGCCGTGTCAGGCGGAGCCGCTGTGTAGGGAAACCGTGTGCGTTGTCGGCTGGGTTTTCGGACATAAAGTGACCAATCGGGCCGGGGGAGTGCAAAAGGGAAATCCCTCCTGGGTGCGGCCGATCGCCCACCCGGGTTTTTAATATGTTTCTCCCGGGCTCCGGTTCTTTTGCGAGGTAGAAATAAAAATCCGGGACTTACTGATGTAAATCGACGGTGCCCCTCACGTTGTTTGTGTTGGTGGGTTGGGATGCGAGGAAGAGAGAGCCATGTCATTTTTGAAAGGGGGGGGGAGTATTGTCAGAGTGAGCGACCACTCTGTCTTGGATCTAGGGGGCTGAAGGCATGTGAGATCATACAACGGTGCACCTTGCGGGGAACGGCGTGTAATGTAGAGATGTGGGGGTTTCTGGGCTGAGAGAGAGAGACACAGCGTACTTGCATTGAATGTAAAGTAGACGTGTAGCAGAAGTCGGTGCATAAAGAAGTATTACAGGAGAAGTGCTTGTGTCGTGTTTGAGTCTGAATCTACTGATCATGTACGGGTTACCTCGTTACAATGTAAGGTCTTGTCAGTGTCACCCAGCTCACGTGCGTGCTATTTTAGGGGGCGGAGCTTAACGGAAGCCCTAACCGGCCATCTTGGATTCGCGCGTGGTATACCATCCATAGTGAAATTCCGTAGTCTATAGTTCCGAGCGCTGACTATTACAAGTTTCGAACTCCCAGATTCAGCCGGTAGTATCCTATCCTACGCAAAGTTGGCAAAGTTGCTAAATTATGCAGAAATAAAAGCCGCCCTCTCCTCAATTTTGTGCTTTCCTATGAGCGATATTTTGTTGTGGTGAAGTTCGTCGAAATTCTATCTTCGTGCGAATGTTTAATGAGCTACGCTTCCTGGATTGATCCCATTGGCTGTTGTGAGCCGAACGAGTTCACTGCGTTTACCAAACCGAATTTGTAAGGAGGGGTGTGTTTGTATATGATTACGCATTCATCTGTAACTCTCAGCGCCTACTTGTTCGTTTCCTTTCAAGAAAAGGTAGCGTCCGTTGTGAGCATCGACCGGCTGCCACACCTCCAAGTGGACGCGTTTGTTGCGTCAGTGGTGCATTCTGTTTTCCAGCTGCAAAGCTTGCAAGGGTTCGCCGAGATATGAGCGATGTGTAATGTTCTATTCCAGTGACCATTTGACTAGAATAAACATTATCGTTCAGGATGGCATAAGGGCAAACAATTGTATAAAACACTAATCAAGTATAAAATAGGTAGGCTAAATAATAAGCAAACATCCAATTATACTGGGCCTTTAATCAACACTCCGCTGTACACAATATTGACCCCACATATGGTCAATTAAATCAGTGACAGATTATTATGATTTGATTGTATGATTACAATGATTTGACATGAGTTTAACGAATGGCATTACGGATTAAGTCGAGCGGTGAACCTAATCATTATTATATTCTCTTGAGTTAAATTAAAGGAATCTCGGGTTAATTTAGTAGCGTACGGATTGGTACTAGTTAAGCATAAACACAATTAGCTATCGCTAATCAATCAGAGTACTTAGCTCATTAATTGAAGCTTGAGTGCGGCCATGGGCCCACGGGTCGGCTGAGCGGTGAAGCCCCGTCGCTAGCTCGGCACGGAAATCTGCCTGGCGTACTTCTGGATTGCGGCCTTCGGAATTTGACTGGCGTGAACTAGTTAGCGTCTGGTAAGCTGCTGGTGATCGGATGATATCACGCATTCCGAGGTTCAGCTTAAATACTGTGGCGTTATCGGCCATGATCAATCCATTGTAGTATTGATTTATTATTGAAATGCTAAATATAGTAACATTTGGACAGCTTGGGCCCTTATCGTCAATTGGGACCTCTCCGCCTGTCAATCATTCTATTGTTGCGTTCGGGTTCATTAATTGTTCCCCGTACGCGGCACTTTGAAGGTATATGCCGCCATCCCGTGTGGGAGGGACTTATTGTTATTCCACGTAGTGATCGATCATGAGCGACGATCTTATAGTAATTAAATCTAGTTCTAGAAAGTCATTTAGCTTCTACGAAACTGTCGTAAATAATGTCAGCTGGTAATGCCATCTTTTAAACTCTAACAATAGGTGTAATTACACTTGTTCAGTAGGTACAAGTGATCTTGCCGCCTCTCGGTCGTCTTTGAAGAAGGACTCCCAATTATAATTGCTATCTGGAGTCGTTTTGATCTATCCGAATAAATACTCGGCTCATGCATTTTAATAAATGTATGATATTATGCAATTATGCATTCAATTAATTAATTGTATTGTTTCTGTTATGAATATTAATTAAGCCATTAATTATTTCCCTACATAATCCCTGTTCATTCTAAAATCATGGTACCTTTTTAGTGGTTCCTTATTTTAGCTTCCAAACCCAGTTCATTTATAACAGAAACTGCTTTACATAATTAAGCAAAAATTTCGCATTCACCGGCGGCCCAAAGTTAATTGCCGTGTGACTAGGAAAAACGAACCTTTCTTTGAGGTAAAAAAACAACCTTCACAGAAATCAGGGCAATAATTATGTACAGCAAGATTAAATTGCTATATTAATTAAGCAATACTAGTCTGGGTGGAATTTTGGAATAAACTATTGTATGGCTTAAGTGCATGCAAGACTCGAGAGCGCATTCTCCATGTAACTGAACTCAATATTTTATAAAATCAACTTTGTTGCTGTTGATCTGAAATAAATGATATTTCGTTTTCCTTGGGCTGGCCACATGGATTTGTTTACCCTCTCGCTTTCAACGAGGGAGGCGTGGCACTTTCCCATATCGTGTTGTGCTCTACTTTTGACCTCGAGTTGGCCACTGGTCCGGCCAAGGTCGTTCAAGGCTGAGTGGGTTTCCACTACCCTCGGTAATTACGTTGCCAACCATTTGGCCTACTTTTCTGCTCTAGCTGGGGGAGTGAAAGAAAACACAAGCGTTACTAGCTATGCTTCATCAACTTTCAACATTCTCCCTTTGAAATCTCGTTTCTTGCCACTTCACCTTTGGAAGAAAAGCCACTTTTATAGCCAAACGTGACTTTGATTTGCTCCCTTGGGCAAATAAATAATTAATAAAATATGGAATATCCATGGTTCGATTCGAACAATACTATTTGACATTGTCAAATTTAAATATTTTCCTGTAGTACCAATAGCAACAAGATTTCATCGGAATACACAGTTTTCACAATAATAAAATATCATATGCATGCTACATACATGAGTCGCCCAGAAACTTGTATGTTTCTGAATGTATCACTTGTTTGGTCTCGTATTGGGACTCAAACTGGCGACCAAGTTAGCAAAATTGTTTCATCATGCTTTTCTTAATTAGTAATATTTTCATGCTACATAGTAACAAAATAAGCATTTGAACAAGGGTGGGGACAGGATACCTGTTTCGTTTACCCCGTTAAGTCGTATTCGCTTAACCCCTTAATGTAAGTGTCATTTACTGCTATTCCCAATGAAAATTTTCACGATTGTGTGCTTATTGAGTACTTAATATTTAAATTATTGTCACATGCTCCACGTTTTGGTGGTATTTTTTTTTTGTTAGTGTCTGTATTTGACTCTACGTTTCATTTATTCAAAACAGCATAGCGAGTACTGCAACTCATTTATATATGCGGTTTGGTTGATGTGGCGTGTACAATATATTATGTGTTTATTTGTATTTGTTTCTCCCATTTTGACTACTACGAGACAGTTTAGACTAACCCGGGGGAAAGCCGTCAATCGTAGCTTATTAAGAAACGTGTGTATTCTTGTTTGTCTGTTTTCCCTTTTGACTACCAAGCGACAGTTCAAACCGACCAATACGGAAAGCCGTCTATCATGGCATTTTAAGAACCTTGTTCATGTATATGTGTGTCAACCCATTTTGACTACATGCTCAGGTCGAACCTAACAGTAAGGTTCCGCCAGCAAACATGAACTTTAAGAAATTATTGCGTTGCCTCACAATAAATATGTTATACCGCCAGAATTGTGATCTGTACAATTCTCGACCCTAATGTCGTGCGATGCTCTAGCGACTCGTATTCGTTACTAGAGTGCTTGTTATAGAGTGATTTGTCTGTAAGGTAATTACCTTTAAAACGAGCTCTTTTGCCTGGAAAAGAACCGTTTTATGCCATGTGCTACCTACATTGGTCCTCCTGAACGTAAGCGACCAATACACAGGCGTAGTTAGAAGACTGGAATTCTAAAATTCCAGAGACCTATGATTTAAATTTAAATCGAATTGCAGCAATCATATAACGCATTTTTTCTTTTTTTTTTCATTTAATGCTGCTATATTATATTTTTTTTTTCTCTAATTCAAGTTTGCACTAATCTGCCAAACACGGCAGTGTCGCATCTAAGCGTTGCGAATAGCAACCTGTTTAACTTAGAAAATGCAAGGCATGCGAAAAAATTTTTACGGTATCTAAGCGTTGTATTTACAAACTGTTTAACTTAGAAATAGCACGGCATCCGTAACATACGGGTATCTAAGCATTGCTAACGCAAGCTGTTTAACTTAGAAGTTGCGCGCCATCCGTAAATTTTTTCCGAGAATCTAAGCGTTGCATGGCAAACTGTTTAACTTAGATTAATGCATGCTTCCGTAAAATCAGTGGTAACTAAGCGTTGCATGGCAAACTGTTTAACTTAGCGTATGCCTGCTCACTTTAATTTTGAATATCTTGTTCAGTAGTGAAATTTATCACTTAAAATAGAAATGACCGGATGAGTATGACCTGCCACTCATCTTCCTTGTGAGCATGACCTGCTACTCACAAAGCCTTCAAAATGTGTGACCTGCCATACATAACTTACCTGTGAGCATGACCTGCCACTCACAAAACCCTCAAGAAGTGTGACCTG
>JAHWFP010075917.1:19308-29920 GCA_023313725.1 Lithobius niger
AATGGCTGCGAGTCGTGTGTAGCGTTATGCACTTCAGTTAAATGGCTACTCTTAAACATTAGAACACGTGCCTGGAAAATACAACTTAACACCAGATATGTTGTTTCGTTTGCCACTTGAAAATAGTGCTGAGGATTCGGATGATGAAACTTCTTTCAAAGTGCTTTTTGCACAGTCCATTGAATCCTTACCAGTACTTAATAGTACCCTAGTTAAGGCAATTATTAAAGATCCTGTTCTTGTGCGAATTTTGAGATATGTCAAGCATGGCTGGCCCGAAAAAAACAGAAGAGGCTGAATTAAAGCCGTATTTTTTTTAAGAAAACATGAAATATCTGTTGAGTGTAAAACCCTGTTTTGGGGATTGCGTGTAATCGTGCCTACCAGCTTGCGCGACAGAATACTGAAAGATCTGCATGTCGGACACTTATGGATTGATAAGATAAAATCTTTAGCACGAGGAAAATGTTGCTATGCTGACCTAGAGGCTAAAGTTAAACGTTGTACTGCTTGCCAAGAGCTGAAAGGTGAAAAGCCACCTGGTCCAAAACATTCTTGGGAGTATCCCCTTAAGCCTATGGACAGAATTCATTCTGATTTTGGCGTCGTTGAAGCTTTAACTTTCATTGTTATTGTTGATACGCATAGCAAATTCCCGTTTGTAAAATTTATGATGAAAACTACAGCTGATAAAGTTATTGAAGTTTTTGAACAGTATATGGCCGAATTCGGGCAATTGAAAACGCTTGTTTTGTGACAATGGGCCGCAGTGGATAAGTAGCTCGTTTCAAACTTTTGTTAAAACACTGGGAATTAGGCATCTAACAGGTGCGCCTTACGATGCTAAGTAGAATGGATTTGGCGAAATTTATATTCGTGAGTTCAAAAAGGCTTTCAAAGCAGCACACAGTGAAGGTAAAACTATTAAAAAAGCTTTAAATGAATTCCATATTGCAAGCAGAAATTGTCCCAACACAGTTACAGGTGAAACTCCTGCAAAATTATTTTTCGGTAGAGAAATTCGAACTTGCCTAGACTTGCTAAAACCCGATTTAAAGCAGAAAATAAAAATAAAGCAGGATAAAATAAACTCAAGTTCCGCACACAAAAAGCGTGAAGTGTTTCAAAAATTCTCGCCTATCTGTACTAGAGACTACACCGTTAGCAAGAGGCTTTGGCAACAAGCAGCGATATTTAAATGTTTGGACCATTCTAACTACGAAGTACTCACGGAAAGTGGTTTAAAACTACGCCGTAACATATCGCAAATTCCGCACGTTTGCCCAATGAAACGATAAATCCCGATGGCTCTCCATACAAGAACACGTAAAATTCAAAGAATGCCGATTTTCCAAGCTCAGTTCCGGCTCAATCTCCAAACCACGTGAGTCGGAAGTCAAGAAGGCAGTCGATCGTGTTTACATCACCCAATCAGGCTGAGAGAAACAAAACATTGCCTAATAAAGGCGTCACTCCACTCGTTGACACAACTAATGACATGCCTGCGTCATCTAGCAAGCAAACGTCACCAATTTCCCAAGTTCCTTCGAAGAGTTCAAGTTCTAAGAAGAAAGCGAAAAATTATTTACACGATCTGAGAGATTCGCAAGCTGAAGAAAATATTTCGTTGCAAAATAAATCAGAAACACGTAGAAAGTCCCTTGGGCGAAAATCAAGTCCATCGGCCCCAAATGTCGTTATTGACACTCAAGATTCTGATCTAGCACCTGAACTTTCAGAACACACAGCTGGCAGCTCTAAATCTAATTTCAAACGTAAAGCCAGCCCAGAAATTTCACTCGCAAAAAATCGTGCACAGCAAAGGAAGATTAAGCCAATTAAGTTGAACTTGTGAAATGACTTTGTGTTGAAATTAAAAAATGTCCAATGCAATTTTTCTTTATCTCCTGCAGATAATTAGCAGAACTAGTTTTCAACTCACCGAATTGTAATAATTTAAATGAAGTGTTGGTTTCAGTAACAGGTATTGTAATGTATCGTTCGAGTTTTATGTGTGCTCACTTTTAATTGTTAATCAAAATTAAAATTTAACGATTAAATGTTCACTACGATTTTAATTGTGGACGAGTAGCACCCAAATTTTGTCGTATCATTTAATTGTAAACTCGTAGAAAGACTTCGGTTTTAATTGTCCTGAGTAGCAGGAAAATGTTTTGTCTAACGTTATTCGTAGTCTGAATAGACAGACTTTTTTTAGAGAAAAGAAGTCTACAATGCACTGAACTGTAGAATTGTCTTATAAATTGTTTCAAAAATTGTAAAAAATATTATGTCTAATGAATTGTGTTTTTCTTTTCTATTTTTCTCTATTGAGGTAAAAGCCGTCAAATTGGGGAGCAGCAAAGCCAATTGACTTACTCAAATAGAAATAAAGTTTGACGTCATTCTGTAGTTATGACCAACTGCCGATTGCTGGAAGTACCCAACAAGCTACAAAAACTTGTTCCTGGCAATATAAAATCAATTTTAAAGCAAGGCTCAAAGATAATGTGAATATCAATTTCTAAAAATGATTAAATTTTGAATATTTAATTCGAATTATGAAATAATTAATTATCAATTGAATTGTAAGTTTGTATTAAATTTTTGACAGCGTCATTGTACTGTATATCTTTGAATCATGTTGCAAAGTTCATAAATTCTGTTATTTGGCAAATAATAGTTTAAAATGTTTGCAGACCAGCAATATATTGAAGTTTGGTCTAGAAATCTACAAAAAAATAGTGTTTTGTAAGAACATGAATTCTTAAACTGATGTTGTGACAAGTAAATGATTAATGAATAGTCAATGCTTTCATTAAAGGGGGCATTGGTCTGTTCCTAAATTTGTTGTATGCACCTTTCGTGCACACAGTATTTGAATGTTTATTGCTGTTATCCTTTGCCATTTCATGGTGTTAAACATCATTGCTCTGATTCGTTGTTACAGGGTGCATCTTGCACTTATCAGTTATTGTTAGCCAATAGTAACAAGCCATGAGACTGAGCATACGTTATAAATGTATGTGCCTAGCTCATAAAAAAACAACCAGTTACTAGACGTCAACACGAGTGTTTGTGCCTTTCCTTTTAGTTAGGGTAAGTTGCTTTGAGCAACCTAATAATATGCAAGTCCAAGTACATATCATTTGTGAGTCACAGTTACAAACAAATTAAAATATAAATTATCAGTATTACAACAAGAGCAGCATTAGTATTTAATTATTTATTGCAATTACTGTAATGTTTTAAAAAATCTAATCTATAGCATAAATTCAGCTGAACGGGCCGCAGATATACACGATTTCCCCAACTTTCTGATATGTTGGCTCGTCATCAGGTCATTAGGTGTTGAACACCTAAAAAACCGACGAGTCGACAGCCTTCGCTCAGATAATGTGATCATATCAAAAAACAAAACTGGAAAAAGGGGCCGTCAAGTTCTGAATCGTTCGGCCCTTCAAAGGAGTGATATCAACACACCAAAACATTCACCAAGTTAATCGCACCGCTTAATAATTCGAAGATTAAATGAAAAATAGAACATTGCTACTTTCGGTAGCAATGTTCAAGTTTTCATTTAACGTCCAAAGTGTTATTCGGTGCGATTAAGTTGGCGATTGTTTTGGTGTGGTGATATCACTCCTTTGAAGGGCCGAACCATTCGTAACTTGGCAGCTCCTCTTACTAGTTCTGGCATTGAAAGCAGCTTAGCTTAGGAATTTTTTTCCTTCCATCTCATGTCTTGGTAGGAATTTTTTTATATTCTCCCAGCGATTTACAACTGATAAATGGATTGGAAGGAATGAGAAATCCCCCCCCCCCGAGGGGATTATATTTAGGAGATTTTCGTAAATTTTTTTCATGTTTTTTTAGATTAAATGAAAACTTGAAATTTTTTTAATGAACTCCGATATTAGAGCATAACTGTAGAATATAAATTTTGGTAAATTAGTTTTTTTTCTCCCTGCTTTTAACCTACAAGTTAATAGCAAGGTGTAATAAAATAAATTTTCATATACCCACAATCAGAAATCTGTGGAAGTGTGAGAACTATAGGATGAATTGGGTAATTTTTTTTTAGCAGTTGGTGCCTTTTCGCCTTTGTTTTTTCTTCTTTCTTCCAACATTGAGTAGTCGTTGGTCATCCTCCAGTAAACACTTTTTTTTTCTGAAACAGGGAAATTTCGAGATACAAAAACTTAGATAATCGATATTGAGAAAGTAAGTAAGTTTTTTCTTTCTTAAAGGAAGCTGTGGAAGATGTAGTTGTTTTCCACGCATAGGTCTTTCTCTGGTGTTTTGCGTGAAAAGATGTACTGTTTTCGATTTTTATTAACCAATTCCTCCGGATGTTTTATTTATTAAACGTGGTCCAGAGTCCACGTGTCTCTGGGCAGGGGGGATTTTGTTATGTATTATATCGGAATTACTGGTCATGGTGCGCCTTGCATTTTGTGTTTCGCTCACTGAATCTGGTCGCATGCCTCGCTGATCATGCCTGACGTCATTCTCGGCTTACATTACATGAAGGCAAACCAAGCAGTGCTACGTAAAATACGAACAATGTTTCAGGTATACAGGGGACACGCATGCGTAGAATGAAGATTCAATTACACAAATACCTTCTAAATGCAGTTTTAAATAAATACATGAAAGTTTCAAAATAAAACATACATAACAAATCAATTATGAAATAAAATAAATCTTATCTAATTTTGAGACAATTTAAAGATATTAATGATTAAAATATGATATACGCAATTTACTATATTACGTCAGCCGAGAATGACCAATGGAGCAAAAAGCATAGTAACAGATTACCTGAAGGCAGACCAAGCAGTGCTACATAAAAGACGAACAACGTTTCGAAAATTTACAATTTTCGTCATCAGGTTGTGAAAGCATAGCAAAAGCCACTAACTCATACTATGTTAAAAGCATAAATACAGTAATTTAAAAAGGATAAAAACCACCAATTTCTCCTCTCAAAAGAGACAGAAATGGCAGCCGAAATGCATAACCGGCTGCTGCCAATGTAACGTTTGTCGGGTGTTTGCTGCTACCCCACAGTGCTGTGCATGGGTGGGCCGATTCACCTCGACATTGAACATTACCTTGCTTCAGTTGTGTCTTCCTACGTTGCAGTTCATGCTAAAGTGGACCGCTGAACTAATGTAAGTTTTTACGAATGGTATCTTGAAAGGGTTTGATATTTTAAAGAAAAAGATTGAAGCATGCTGTTATTCAAATTTTTAAATTCCTGTTGCCAAGTGGAAATGAACTGAGAAACGCTAATTGCTAAGCTAAATACTACGTCTTGGTGTTTGGTTGCAACGAAATGAGGTATTAGCTTTGTACGATTTGAAACCGTGTTGGATGTCATTACTGTCTGCGTACAGCCCTACCCGGAAAACCGATAAAATTCAGGGAATTTATCAAGTCTGGAAAATTTAGGGAAAAATCAGGGAATTTGAAAAATATTTACTGAAAATCAGGGTATTTGAACATTTTCCGAAAAATCGTTCACCTATAGGTAATTCAGATTTAATTTTTTACTTATAAAACTTTAACTTTATTTCAGTCATTTTAGTTCATTTCCTTTTTTGTTTCATTTCTGATAAAGCGAAAACTCCTTAGCCTAAGTAATGTGGAACGTGAGTTTTTAGTTTTGTTCAGATTGTGGCCTTTTCCTGCTCTATACCAATACCAGTTACAGCAGTGCAATTATTGATTTAGCAAAGCAATGCGGTTGAGTGAAATGTAAACAAAAAATGTGATCAAAACAAATCAGGAAAAAAGTGTTAGTATTGATCTGGGAAACCTGGAAAAAGCAGGGAATTTCATCATGAGCCTTTGAACGCCACCCTGTATTTAAAGTCGCAGTTTGTTTTATGTACTAGCAATGTCACTAAAATGCCTCACATCATCCTTGACACTACAACTGGAATGTAGGTCCACCCCAACTGCCCAACCGTGAATCCATGGCTGAATTATTTTGCGTTCAGTTCTCCACTGCAGACAATGCAGCAGTAAATGCATTACAGCGCTCTCTTCTCCGCAATGACAAACCGACGTCTGGCTCCAACCCACTCGACACCTTTGAGCCGGCAGCAGACAGTGCCCAGTGAGAAGCCTTGAAAGCAACTTAGCCTTCCAGAATGGTAACTTTCCAACACTGTATCAACATTGTAACCCACAGTATCCAGAGGGTTTATCAGGAAGAGTGATCGGGCTGTTGCCACCATAGACTACTCTGCATTCCACCGCGCCCAGCTTCGAAGAGATGATCTGAGCGAGCAGATTGAAGGGGTGATTGACACTCTGTTCAATCGGGTCGCTCAACACCAAACTCTCGAGCGCGCTCCTCACTGCTGTTATTGACGCCCGTGAGTCCACAAGTATCCACAAATCGGGTAGACGTAGCTCCGCAACTACATCTAACACTACATGAGATTGCAGCCATCTCGCACGTGTAGCTAGAGAAAACATTATGCAGGTTCATGCCTACTGCAACTGTCAGTTCCGGGACCCAAATTCCAATGCCTCCTGTCCCGGACCATTCATCGAAGGATATGTAACAGAAGACACAATACGCTTGGGAGCTTCTTCTGGTCAGGACATGATGCAGGGCTGGACACAATATCCAGGGGCATTGAGGACAATTGTCACCACGTCCATGAACCAATTGAGCGAAGGATCTCTGAGTAGGCTCATCCCACTCCCAGCAATATGAGACTCAGACACTCCTCATCATCGAGGGTCACTTTGTCCAGGAGGACTTTCGCCACTGGATCATGCAGGCCTCTGCCAATGTTGCGAAGGCACAATCCTAAAAGCTTCTTATCCTCCCTAAGATGCAATGGTGGCTAACGTGCTTCCACCCAAAGCACATGGACAGAGGTCGTGACAAAACACCCAGTCACCAGCCTCAGACACTCATTGATTCTCACCTGCAGGCTGCGTAAGTGGTGCTGCGTCCCAGTGAGGAAAGGAAGGTGATAATCTAGCACTGCAGGCAAATGATCACGGAACTCTGCTACTAATGATCCCCTAGGTATGTCACAGTAATGGACCAATGCCTTTAGGATTGGTAAGTGGCACTCAATTTTTTCACGGAGCACCGTAGAGTTCTCTGTCCACCTTAAGCCACTATCAAGCCACATCCCCAAGTAGTTGACCCTACTCACAGGAGAGATCGCGGTGCCACTCACAGTGATGCTGACCTTCGTACTGCAGATTGCACTGACCGCGAAAAGATGACCATTTAATTTTGGCCAAGGTTAGAGACAATCCCCTGACTGCTAAACAGCCAATGGCACGGTCGATGGCTACCTGTACAAACGCCACAAGCACATAGAGGTCATCACCAACAAACCAGAAAGCTACATCGTCAGTGTAGCAAACAATCTTTGTATCATGCTTCATTTCCATCAGAACATTAACGATGATGGCGAAAAGCACTGGGATCAGACAGCTACCTTGCGGTACTCCACGGTCAGTAGCCATCTGGCCTGACCGCACCCATAAAACTTAGGCCAGGAGCCAAACCTAAATTTTGCAAGGCCCGACCTGTATCCCTGGCTGTTAGAGGCAGGATGGAGTCTGAAATCAACCGATTGGTTCAGGAGGGAATTATGAAACCGGTAGATTGTTGTGCCTGGGCAACCCCAGTACTGTTGGTCTTCAAACCTGACGTCAACGTTAGGGTTGTTGGTGACCACAGCATAACAGTCAACCCGGAACTAGAAATAAACTGGGCCCCCCCCCCCCCCGTTCCTAGAGCAGAAGAATTGTTTGGTAAACTGACTGGAAGTGACAAGTTTTCGATCATCAATCTGAGTAATGCATTTCTGCAAGTTGAGCTCGAAGGCGACTCGAAACCCACCCTTACAATTAAGACCTGGTTTGGGTTATTCCAGTGTCAAAGAGTTCCGTTAGGCCTAGCGAGTGCTCCTGGTATTTTTCAGAAGCGCATTGAACATGTGCTGAAGGATATTCCTAAGTCACAACCCTTTCTCGATGATATTTTGGTATCAGGAAAGGGTGAGGGGCAGGACAGGCATTGTTTAAAGCCTTGCAAGATAATGGCATTTGAGTCAAAAAGGAAAAATGTCAAATAAGTAAGTACCAAATTAACTATCTTGGTTTTGTCATTAATAAAGATGGAATGTCTAATCTTCCAGAGGTTCGTGATGCCATAAGGCTTGTGCCGGAAACCAGTAATGCTCAAGAATAAAAAAGTTACTTAGGGTTTATGAGTTAGTATCGAAAATTTGTGCCATGTCTGGCATCTCTGCTAGCGCCCCTAAACAAGGTGTTATCACTGGACAGCAGAATGTTTGGAGGCAGTGGCTAACATTAAAAAATGCAATTTTATACACAAGTTCTGGTGCACTGTGACCCAAATCTCCATTAAAACTAATTTGTGACGCGTCTCTCATAGGGGCCGGCACTGCACTTGTACATACAATACCTACTGGGGAAGATAGACTTATTGCATTTGTTTCACGGGCTCTTAGCAAGGCAGAACTTTCTTATGCCCTATTTGACCGTGAGGCACTTTCGATAGTGTTTGGGGTCACGAGATTCCATCGATACCTTTTTGGCAGGAAGTTTATATCTTCAGACAGACCAAAAAGCTTTGCTTTCGTGTTTGGTAGTAAGGTTGCTATTCCAGCTATGGCTGCAGCTCGCATTCCGCATTGGGCAATGTACGTGAATGGCTACCATTATGAGCTACAACACATCCGGGGCAAAAAGAATCTAACAGCAGACTATTTATCACGAATGCCTTTGTTGTACACCAGGAAAACACCAGGTTATCGAGTTATGAACGTACAGACTATTGATTTTGTTGCATGTCTTGTCGGACCAATTTGAGCGTTTAATGAAATGCTTAAGTTTTGTCCACAGAATTCCGTTGACAAAAGTTCAAAAATATATTTGCACCGCAAAAATGAGCTATATCTAGAAGGTAAAGCTATTTTCTGGGGGCAAAGACTAGTAATCCTAGAAATATTAAGACCTCATGTTTTAACCGAATTGTATCTTGGCTACTGTGGGCTAGTGTGGATTAAAACTCTTGCGCGTTCAAAAGTCTGGTGGCCTGGTATAGACAAAGACCTAGAACACACTGTAAAAACCTGTTGAGGCTTGCTAACTTGATAAAGAGGGTTTTTCAGGATGAAAATGTGTGGGAGCATCCAGTTAAACACTGGTCCAATACATATTGATTTTGCAGGTGGAAAACATTTTTTATGTATCGTGGATATACACTTAAAATTCCCATTTGTATTTCAAAAGAAAACAACTACCAGCGCTTGCATTATTAAAATATTGAGAGAATTATGTGCTACATTTGGAATTGTAAAAATTTTGGTCTCTGACAATGCACCAAATTTCGTTAGTTCAGAATTTACCAGTTTCCTAAATGAGTGTGGCATCAGGCACATAACTAACATTGTGTATTTTCCGGCTAGCAATGGGGCAACAGAAAACCAGGTTCGTTCATTTAAAAATCTGTAAAAGCTAGCCTAAGACAAGGTTTAAGTTTAGAGAATTTACTGTTAAATTTTCTTATGGCTGCACGAAATGTACTGCATAGCTCAACGCAACGTTTACCAGCGGACAAATTTCTAGGAAGACACCCGAAAACATGCGTATCGCTAATGATACCATCTGCAAAGTGTGAAATTGCACAAGGCCATCAATTAAAGCCAACAGCTAATACGCCATAAATAAGCTTTGAAGGTAAACAAAGCTTTGAAGCTAAACCTTTATGGTTTAGAGAGTATAAACCAAACTCTAAACATCGATGGCAAGCAGGAAACGTGATTTGAAAGGATGGAAATTTCCGTTCTGTTGTAAAAAATAAAACTGGTGAAGTTTACAGGAAGAACGCCGATCAACTGCGTAATAGAGAGGAAGTGGCATCATTTTTCGGTTCCGATTCGATTACCTGGCGTTAAAACCCGGGTTTCTCAGTCACCAGAGGGTGTAGGCTCTCGAGCTGAAAGAAGAGGAATCAAAACTGAAACACCAAGTTTGTGAGCATCGATAGTAAATGTCACTGAGCGTTCGGAAATGCCGACCATTCATTCAAGATCCTCGCCTACTGTGTCATCGGCATCGGCAAAGATCTCTATTGAAACGTCAGCACGATGTACTTCACATTTACTTCCTGTTTTGTCACCAAGTGTCGGAGGTGTGTGCAGAGAAAACGGTTCCGTCGACACTATGAAAATTCTGCTATGTGAAGCTTAGCCAGGTACACAAACTTTCCGTGAGTAGGGGGAATTCGACCACAAACAATCATTGGGGATGCACCTGTGCTTCGAAGGAGCAGTTGAGCATGGACAGAGCGGGGCTGACTTGATCTTTAAAATCAAGATTAGTAGTTTTTCTGTTAGGCAGCCACCATATTATTTATTTATATTTCTGTAGTGTTCTTGATTTTTCAGTGTATTTCTGATTTGTTCCTAAACTATACGTAAATGTTTTCGGTTACATTTATATTGGGGGGGGAAGATATATATATATAATCTTAAAATACAGGGTGTTCGGAAATTGGTGTCAAATATTTTGAGGGTCCGCTGTGTGATCAAAGATA
>JAHWFP010075918.1:21706-35417 GCA_023313725.1 Lithobius niger
GTGTTACTGTGGATTTCTTTTTGCAGGGATTTGACTTTGTATCGAAGAGTTTCCAGCATACTTAATATCTCTTTCTAATGCTGAACAATAAAAAAAATATTACTTTTTAAAAATATACTCAAACAAATCCTTGACAAGGACACACACTCGCACAGATTTGGTATCATCCGAAGTAGATTTATATTGTGGATTTTTTTTTTTGCAGGGATTTGACTCTGTATTGAAGAGTTCCCATCATACTTAATATATCTTTCTAAAGCTGAATAATAAAAAAAAACATTACTTACTAAATATACTCAAAAAATCATTGACAAGTGAGTGCACTGGGAGAATAAACAGTTAATCATGCAAATTCAGTAATTAATTATACAGAGGTGCATATGTAGATATAATATGCTAAGGTTTGTTATAGGTCTAATTACGCATGTAATTATGCTAACGAATGGAGCTTAATTTGTGCTTAACAAATATGTCTTCATTATCCAGTTGTGTCAATTAGGTGATGAATTTAATTTTTGAAGTATTAAGATTGAACCCTTTTATTTTGTGAAAGTCTAGCAGACTATTTCTGTCCTTCTCTCTCACTTTCACTTGGGCCAGAATTGAGTGCAAGGCCATTGGAATGACTAAAGCAGGAGGCATGGGGTAGTGGAGCTCCTTCTTTTCCCTTTAATTTATACCGAGGGGGGAGACTCTGGTGGAGGCATGCATTCCAGAGAGAACTTTCTGGCGCTTTAATTTATCATTGAAGTAACCTTACCTGCATGTGAGCAATGACGTAGTTAACAGCCAATCAGGGGCTCAGCTGAGTTTTGGGACTTGTAGCCTATTGCACCATACCTGTCTTCAGAGAGAAGCTTGGTTCCCATCCTGGAGTTTGACAGCATCAGCAGTTAGGTTAACCTCAGCCCATCAGCAGCAGTACAGTGAACCAGTAGATGAGTGTGTGTGGCCATTCAAGCCTTACTGCATGAACCCAAGCTAGTAACACTATCCTTAATTTCACCCCATTATATTATCTCTGGTCTGCTAAGCCACACGAACGTTTATTTTAATTTTATGATCGTTGATTGCTAACATAGCATAATGAATGTTGGTATTTAATTAAGAGCATGGGATAATAAGAATTGTAAACTGGAAGCAATTACTCTAATTAATTGTGAAGAAATACTGATATCTGGTTTATTATAATATCTGTGAAGTGAAGTAATCGGCGCTACCTAGAAGTATTGTCCGTTTGTGATATAAGTTAAATAAACAGGGAGTTGTTTGAAACAATAAATCTGACTTGGTGTTAATTGCATGCTCTCATCACTTCGTCTTAATTTAAGTTACACCCTCCAAGGATTATCCTACAGTACCGGACTAAGGACATATCACAAGGACGCACATATTTGATATATTAGAACCCTGATCAACCAAACTAATTATGACTGATAGGAATTTGAAAATTTCAAGATTTTTTTAAAAATAGCATATGCCGCAAATGGCCTAGTTCTTGTTAGTGCCCATCCCCAATTATCTTACTTAATGCATTTCTTGACAAATTGACGCTTCTGTATCATCATTTCGATTGTTTTGATGCGAATATCGTGGTGCCACAGAAACCCTATAAATGTTTCTGCATTCAGCTCTATACGGGATGCGTAGACATGTCACTTTCTCTTGACTGGATCTGATCCAGCCAGGAATGCGCATGTGCATCTATGGAGATTTTTTCTGGGTGAAATGCGCTCGTGTGGGCTGAGCAAAATAAACACAACTGCTGTTCAAGGATACAAAACTTCAGGATTTCAAGCTTGTTGACAACAATCAATACAAACTTCTTCTTTTGCAAGAAAACTACTAAAGCTGACAGCCTTTCGTGCCTTGTTATCGCCCGTTTGTGCATTGGTCACACCCGACTTACTCACTGTTTCCTTTTGTGGGGGTTGACCCTCCTGAATGTTATTGGTGTCGACAGTCACTTACGGTCCGGCACTTCCTTGTTGATTGTCGCCATCTTGATGGTGTTCGTCGTCGTTTTCATCATCCGCATGACATTGCGCGTCAATTGGGCGATAAATCTGTCCTCCTGTCTGGTGTTTTTCAATTTTTGCAGGAGGTACAGATGTATGACAAGATTTAGATTAGGGGTTTGAATAATATCTCTGTAATGTGTGGTGCAGTGGCAACCCGAACCACTGCACTATGACTGAGGTTGGCGCTAATGACCAAGCTGTCGACGCGCCATTAAGCCTCAATCCCCCCCCCCCCCGCACCTTGTTATCGCCCTCCCAGTTTTAGGACCCTATTTATTTCATAGTCGTGCTGTCAGAAAATAACAACACATGAAAAGGAGTTTGGTTCGGATAATTCGGATAATATTCGGATAATATTCGGATAATATTCGGATAATTGCTGGTGTACTGTACCACTCTTTTACTGATACGGTATAAGTCGTTGCTACATCGTGAAGATTAGGGTTGGACATTACAAAAATATTAGTAAGAAATTATTTACCATTGATGCAATTTCTTAAAATGTGGAAAAAAAGTATTGTGAAATAGGTTTAGTTTTAATATCAAAATTAGACTTGTTTGGGAAAATCGAACGAAATTGCAGTATTTAGGCACAGTTCGTTGTCAATTGACCGAGAATACTGAAATGCAAATAACGTTTAACCTTTATAACCCTACTGCTGGGGAACACAACCAGTTTCTTTTCTTTTACAGTCACAGGATATTCTACTGCCGTACTGTAAATCGCCTTGTTAATGCTCCTGGGCATATAAACATATATTGCGAAAAGGTGTGGGTGGGGGTGGGGGATGGTTAACACAACTTAAATAAATGAGGTCCTAAAGGGCATCACAGGCTTTAATAAGAGAGCTTCACTAGTTACCTGCAACACGAGAAGCAGTTAGCATTCAAACTAATTATTGAACGCTAGTAATTTTGCATTCTTGGAACAGCATTTGCTTTTATTTAGCTTGGCCCACACAATCGCTACACGACCCGAAAAAGATGCCACCCTGAAAAGACGCCATTAAGGCACAAGTGCTGCAAGTTGCGCAACCTTTCGGTTGTATACTGGGATGGACTGAAAATCGATCAATTCTCAAAATTTCGAAATTATTAAGTACCTAGTGCAGAAAAGTTGCCCTCGTGGTAGTTAGTAAACGTGTGAAAGCATTCCAAAATCGGACCATATCTTACGGTGAAGCCAGGACCTTGAATTTTGGGATTTTGAACATACACGGGCACTTTTTCTTGAAAATTCAACTTTTCGATCAAAATTTGGTAACAACCGAGTGCAGGAAAGTAGCACATAGGGGTCAATAGCAGACGTGTGAAAGCATTACGAAATCTGAACATAACTTCCGGTGCCGCCAGTCCCTTGAAATTCAGAAAATTTTGAAGGAAAACCCATTTCTGTTGAATATTCGGTTTTCACTCATCTATCATTAAATGCTGACAAGCATGCAAAAAAGTTATTTTACTAGAAAACCACTTTCTTGATTATGCGTTATAACATACATTCCAATACATTACACATTATACAACGAATAACCATTATTGGCAATGCCACGCTGCTATATGTTGTTGATCATAACAGTAGATTTATGTAGCAATTGACAAGTTCACAAAACCATACGATTTCCAGTCAGTCTTATCCTTTTGGGATGCTGTTTTGTGCTTCGATTTGTTTTCCAAGAATGGAATTACTGTACGTGACTAGCTTTGCTCGATTAGGCCATCTCTTGAAACTGTTCCAACAGCAGCTGACTCCTCAGTCACTATTTTATTGCCCTTTCTACGGACTACGTATGGCATGGGAAATGCTTTATTTCCACCTAGGGTGGAATTTTTTTCTTCTACCATGTTCCTTAGATCATCTCTGCTGATGTCTCGAACATTGGTTCCAGTATATCAACTCTGTCTAATGTCTTGCACCGAAATTTGGTTCAGAAACTCCGAAGTTCCGTACCCCTGATGTTCCATTCTTCCTTGCATTCAAAATCCTTCTCTTTGCCAGATCCCTGATGCTAGTTGGTTCATCATTGACCATGGAGACAAAAATATTCTCAGGGTGTGCACATAATGCGTTGTGACTGATAACAGGCTCCACAATTTTCTTCAATTCTTCAGAGAGATTCTATTCGATTGTGGTATGTAAAAGATTCTAGGAATTTTATGCAAAAATTGTACCTCTCCATCCAAAGAAACGTTGCTAGTAGGAGAGGACGATCTTAATATTTTTTGCTGTAAGCAGTAGAATGTAAACGAATGAGCCGACACGAGAAAGTTGTAGTGCAGTCATCATTATAAAAATCTGCACCATCTCTTGGGGAAGGATAGCACGTGAAGAAAGCGCAAGCACTGCAGCAGAGCCCATCAGCTCGAAACCTGTTGTGTACCGTGTAGTGCTATAGTACATACTGACTGCGTCAAAAGTAGTGTTTTAGAAATGAGTTTTTCTTCGTTTTCTGCAACTTTGTGTAGTTTATAGCCGTAGTGATGTAGTGAGGTCAGGTGCAAACCACAGTTAATGACTCAAAGCGCTGGTCTTGGGTTACCAATGCACTTTAATGCTCACTCCTTCACCTCGCATCGACACACTATTTGCACATGCACACCACCTCTTGACTAATGCCTTTCCTCACAGAGATTACCTGTGGGAAGCTTTTTTTTGTACAGTACAAATTAGGTTTACATAAAATTTCACACCAAGCAATAAATTCATAAACAAAAATTGCAACAATGTGCACAGGAAGTTTTTGAAAATTCGTAAAACTTCGTAAAAACTGCGAAGTTTCGTAAAAATCGTCCAACACGTTGTCCTTTCAGCGCATCCGGTTTTATTTCCACTCATCCCACAGTTGTTAGCTTGCTGGTTGGCTTGATCCACCCGTTGCCTTACTGCTGACTTCATAAGCAAAAGTCCTTGCTCGGACATCATCTTTAGAAGTCTGGTGGCTCCAATGTGGTACAGTGTCACTGCACGAGCAACAGCTGCCAACAGTGTTTTCTTTCCTACAAAAACTGTCTTCGGACCAAATCGCTAGATGATCGAATGTAACAGTAGCATTTTGTGTTTTTCTCCCAGCTAATCGTTCCATAAGGTGAGGAGATTATATTCGACGGTAAATCTCCTTCATATCTTTGGCAATGTCGTACTCCAACACCACATGTTTCTGGAATGAGGGATATCGTCGCCTCTTGCCAGCCCAGACAGCTGCCCTCATTGCATCAGCATTCCTGTATTACTCAATAGTGCTCCCCTGTAGAAGCCCTGAAAATATTTTATTTTCACGAATGTTAGCTTGCTAGCATCTTTTCCACCTAACTTCTTTTGTTTGGAGAGTTTTCAGAGTGCTGTTTCTGGTCGTTTGTCTGCATGGTTGATACAGTCTTTCCTCGTGATTTCTACGGTTTCACACGGATGCATTTTTTGCACAGCACGAAACGCCTTAGAATCTCCATCCCCCAAGAATATTGTGTAGTGCATACCAATTTTTTCTACGAATCAAGACCATAAGTGTCTTGTGGCCTCAGCTTCCGTAGCTTTTGCTGATCCCATAAAATTTATTTCACACACCATGATTAGGGGTTTGAATAACATCTCTGTAATGTGTGGTGCAGTGGCAACCCGGACCACTGCACTGTGACTGAGGTTGGCGCTAATGACCAAGTTGTTGACGCGCCATTAAGCCTCAATCCCCCCCCCCACCCCCCACACACCATGCCCTTCCAACCAGAATGCAAATTAAGGTGTTACAGTATGTTGATAATGCTTCATAGTCTACAACACACTTTATGTATACGTCAGTTGCACTCCCAACTCCAAAATGTGAGGTTTGACCACGAGTAAGCCAGGCACCGTCAAAGGAAACCTCAATATGCTGAGCCTCAGATTTGTCAGGGCTGGTTTTTAGGTACTTTTTTACAGCCTGTACACAGTCTTGCAATATTACTTTGGACCACATATCCTGTTGAATTTTTTCGTAACCCCTCTTACTAAGAATTTGTGTGCCAAACACCGATCCAAATTTCTCCATTGTACTATAGCCTAGCCCTATCTCGTGAAAAAAATAATACCATCAATTTATTCACTTCAAACCTATTTTTGAAGAATTAGCGTCGCCCATTCGAGGTGATTATTTTGATATGTTTGCAATGGATTCACACAAGGAACACCATGCGTTCAAATCACATGCAAATTGACGGTTTTTTTCACCAATTTTCATAATTAAACTGGATGTTTTGCACACTGGGTAGAGTACTTTGGCTAAAATTTCATTAGCCGCACTCAAAGAAATCATGAAGTTTGTTGGCCGAAACTGCTTCATGTTTTGCTTGTGTGGCCGTATGTTGTCGAAGGCGTAATTGGTGCTTCACATATTGCTTTACGTGTTTTAGTTGCACAAACTGCTGCTAATTGTTTTTTTTTTTGTGGACTTTTTCGATGGCTGTTTTTTATTATTTTTCTCTGCAGCGCTTCCATTTTGGTTGATGCGAGCGAAGTCTACCATTGGATGACGCAATACCCTCGCTGTACTATTCAATTCTATTCGCTGTTGACGCGCCATTAAGCCTCAATCCCCGCCCCCATTCTATTATGCCGCTGTGACGTCACTAGACAATGTTCCACAGGCCGTGCGAGGGCACGTGACATTGAATGCTGAGGGTGGTACTCAACTCCAAAAGAATGACGATAAAGGCTTTCCTGAGTATTCTAATTTTTGCAGGAGGTACAGATGTATGACAAGATTTAGATTAGGGGTTTGAATAACATCTCTGTAATGTGTGGTGCAGTGGCAACCCGGACCACTGCACTGTGACTGAGGTTGGCACTAATGACCAAGTTGTCGACGCGCCATTAAGCCTCAATCCCCCCCCCCCCCTGAGTATTCTTTATGGCATGTAAGTAATGCAACACACTCACAGTACAACTTCAGCTCACACTCCTCTCTCTTACCACTTGCCTACACGTTCTGCCCACGCGTGCTGATTGCAGGGTGCACCACCGACCACTACAGGATAGCGCACTTGGCCGATTACCATGCGTGATGTGGTGGTCACCATTGCAATCTTCCTACGAGACGGTTGTAAGGAGCCATTCTTATTAGTGGAATACCACCTTGACGTTCAACTTGATGATGTCAGGTCTGGCCAGCGATCGGAAGAGGAAATTCTAAACTTTCAAATGCAACTAAGATGGCGGCTGTGTGCTGTGTTTTTGGGAATTGGCTATCGTTTGAATTGGACCAATTTCTGGACAAAAAGAGCACAACTCCGATAATCATGATTGCACAAGCTCACAAAATATAAGCTATTTCATTGTAATAAACTGAAAATAAACACTTCAAACTACCCAATTACGTCGAAATAATATAAAATAACTATATTTTTTCAGAAAATGCGAATATTTCGACTAGCGGCTCCCCTTCTGGTGGTTTTACTACTACTAAACGATCATCTCTAGTGTACCAAATTCGATCACCCAGTTGAGGTAAATTTCTCATAGTAGGGACAAGACATGGCCATCACTCGTATTGCTGCACTTCCATTGTCACGTGTTTGCATCTCTTGCCCAGCAAAATAGTCCCCCTCATAAACTACACCCCCCTGTGGGCTGGGGGTAGAATAAGCCCACCGTACCCCTGCGTGTCGTAGAAGGCGACTAAAAGGGAACCCAAGATCACGGTCTGCTAGTGTGCCAAGGGTCTGCATGGCGGAGGGTTTTTAGTCCGTCTTGAACACTAGCAACCTCAACACTACGGTTTGCGAGTGCGCCTACGGTGTGTATGGCGGGCAGGTTTAACACCCGTCGCAAGCACTAGTCGGAAAGAGGTGAAGGGACATCCGGACAAACCGGGCCCGGGGTGGCTGCTTAGAGGATGTTTGGTGGTTTGAATCCCCTTTTGGGTTTGATTCCAATTTGCCCGTTCTGGCCACTGGGCTTTTCATCCTCATCCCCCAGCATGTTGGCCGTGTGCTGCAACCTGGTAATCCGTGGAGGCGGAGATCCTGGCTTTCGGGCTTTGGCTCCTTATTCCGGAGGACGGGTGGCCTGGGCGAGCCGGCCTAAGGTCAATCGGCTATGACCTTTCGGGTTCTGTCGATGTGGGGAGGCGGTTTGTGCTGTATCCATCTGCATCACGGACCCGAACTGTTTGGGTTATCGACGGAGGTGGTGTGTACGGCTTCCTTGGTGGCCTCGCCTCTCGGCATGCTTAGGCTGCCACCTCTCGGAGATAGACGGCGGTGTTAGCTTCCTGGTGCAGGGCCCTGGATATGCGGCTTCCGGCCCTGCATCACCTGAGTGCCGCGCGGGGCTTTATTTTCTGGGGAGCGCGCCGCCGCGACTTCTTTTTTGCTTTCAATGGCAACTTCTTCCCCCCCCTCCCCCGCAAAAATTTCTTCCCCCCTAAATTCTTCCCCTCCTCGCCGCACTAGCAAGCGCCAGAGGAGGGAACCTGAGATGGTTGGGCCTGGTGCCCAGTTACCAGACTTGCGTAAGAGTCGGGACCAAGTCCCGAAGTTCCTGGTGGTGACAGGCGAGGGCCGAGATGTTACGCAACTCGGTCCATTCGCTGTACACAAAGCTTTGAAAGGGATCTGTGGTTCTGATCCAAAGAGTGTCTCTCGGCTCCGTGCTGGGGGATACCTTGTGGAGGTTGCAGACGATGGTCAGGCGAAGAGGCTTTTGAAAGCGAGTGCACTGGGGTCATGCCCGGTGCATGTCGAGCCGCATCGTACTTTAAACAGCAGCAAGGGGGTCGTGACATGCTTCGATTTGAGGGGTCTCAGTGATGATGTCATCCTGGGCGAACTCAATTCACAGGGTGTTACGGCTGTGAGGCGTTTGACACGGAAAGGCGAGAATGGTGCCCAGCCAACTGACACCTTTTTCCTGACCTTTGATACGCCAGTTGCACCGCAGCACATTACTGCCGGTTACCTGCGCTTGAAGGTCAGGAGTTACGTTCCGAATCCGATGCGGTGTTTCCGCTGTCAACGCTTCGGCCATACCAGCGGCTCATGTAAAGGTAGGCCTACCTGTGTTTCCTGTGCTCAGGCAGCCCATGAAGGCGCTGACTGTGCTGTCCCGGAGCAGTGCGTCAACTGCGGTGGTCAGCACCAAGCCTCTTCGCGGGACTGTCGTGTTTATGTTGAGGAACGTCGAGTGCAGGAACTGAAGGTGAAGGACGGGCTTTCCTACTCGGAGGCCCGAAAGAAAGCCAAACTATCGGCGCCGGCTATGACACGTTCTTTTGCGCAGGTGTGCAGTGCGCCATTGCCTGGCCCAGTTAGTGAGTCTGCTGATTTAGCAGATTTACGCGCTGAGCTCAGGTCTTTGACGACGACGGTGGGCAAGCTTATAACTTTGTTGACTCTGCAACATCCATCTCTGCAGGGTCTTTTGGGTCCTTCGGACCCGGTTGCTGCCTTGCCGTCGACATCTGCCCAGCCTGCAAATGCTTCTGCTTCTGCTGCTGTTTCTGCTCCTGCTGCTGTTTCTGCTGCTGCATCTGTTCCCAGGCAGGTTAAAGCTTCAGCTAAGCTTCCGCCTGCCCGGAGTGAACCACAGAAAACGAAGAAGAAGGCTCCTGCTGGTAAAGCCTCAACACCGCCCGTGAGGACGTCGCCACCAGGAGAGAAGGTGAAACGGTCGTTGAACGGCCAGCTTGCTGAGGGGTCCGTTGTGTCCCCTCAACATCTTGTTGATACTTTGCCCATGGAGCAGGGAGAGATTTCCTGTTCCAATTCTCCGGAACTTTCTCCTCCTTCCGAGGACAACTTTGTTCTGAACCTCACTCCATCTTTTGATTCGGGTGAGGATTCGGATGTTTTCGGATCGCCCAGAGGAGGAGTCGAGGAGAATGATTCAGTCTTCAGCCCGCCCTAATGCCTGCGCATGCCATCGTTCAGTGGAACTGCCAAAGTTATCGGACCCATGCCGAAGAGCTGCGGCTGCTTTTGTCGCATTGGCGACCTCTGTGCTGCTGTCTACAGGAAACCTGCTTTAAGGCGTCAGATAATCCGGTTGTTCGAGGTTATTCTGTCTACCGTCTGGATGCTGACCCTGTGCCACGTGCTCATGGTGGTGTTGCAGTGCTGGTTCAACACTCTCAGCCGCACGCCAGTGTGCCTCTGCACACTAGGCTTCAGGCGGTAGCAGTTAGAGTTTCTTTCCACTTCGATATTACTGTCTGTTCGCTTTATTTGCCACCGGATGAGGTCTTTGGGGTTGGTGACCTGGAGGACCTGGTCCGCCAGCTTCCTGCCCCTTTTCTATTGCTGGGCGACTTTAACAGCCACCATGTCCAGTGGGGAGGACCTCATACAGACAACAAAGGGAGGATCCTTGAGGAGTGGATGCAGAGGGGGTCTGTTTGCATCCTGAACGATGGAGCCATGACACACTGTAACCTGGCCACGGGCAATTGGTCGGCGGTGGACTTAGCCTTTTGCTCGCTGGCCATCCCAGTTCACTTCACTTGGGGTGTCACTGCCGATCTGCATGGAAGCGATCACCTCCCCATTGTGTTGTCCACAACACAAGGGGGTTCTGTGGCTTCCAGGCCAGCCCGGTGGGCGCTTAAACGTGCTGAATGGTCAGCTTTTGCTGAGGCTGCTGTATTTCAGCGTGCGGTTGAGGACTTTTCTGATGTGGATGAACTTTCCACTCATTTCGCTGACGTGGTCCTTGCTGCTGCTCATGCTACTATCCCGCGTACGTCCACTCAGCCGCGGCGGGTTCCTGTTCCGTGGTGGACACCTGCTTGCGGGCAGGCCATTCAGGCCCGCCGGCGAGCGTTGCGTGCATTTACAGTCAGTCCAACTGCTGACAACTTTGTAGCCTTTAAGCGCTGTCGTGCCCGTGCCAGGTTTGTCATCCGTGAGGCTAGACGTGCTTCATGGGCGGTTTATGTTTCGTCGATCACGCGCTCCACGCCTTCTCAGCAGGTGTGGCGGAAGGTGCGCCAGATCTCGGGGAAGACCGTGCCTTCCCCGGTTTCACAGCTGAAGGTGGCGAATACCGTGATATCTTCTGTGCCGGATATCGCCGACTGTCTTGCGTCTGCGTTTGCGCAGGTCTCGAGTGATAACCATTATGATCCTGGTTTCCTCAGAATAAAACGTAGTGAAGAGGCTCACCCTCTAGACTTTCGCTCCGACGCGCTAGAGGAGTACAATTTACCGTTCACCAGGCAGGAGTTTGTTTCAGCTTTGTCCAAGTCGCATGACTCCGCCCCAGGGCCTGATGATGTTCACTATCAGCTGTTGAAACATCTGCCTCTAGCCTCCCAGCAGTTCTTGCTGGAGATGTTCAACCGTGTGTGGGCGGAAGGCTCTGTTCCGGCAGCGTGGAGGACAGCAGTGGTCATCCCGATTGTGAAACCGGGCAAAGACCCTACTGCTCCTTCCAGTTATCGCCCAATCGCTCTGACTAGCTGTGTCTGTAAGCTTATGGAACGGATGGTCGATGAGAGGTTGGTCTGGGTGCTGGAATCACGGGGATTCTTATCTGCGTCCCAGTGCGGCTTTCGACGGTTTCGTTCAACCATCGATCATCTGGTTGCCCTTGAATCGGATGTGAGGGAGGCTTTTCGCCTGCGTCAACATCTGGTTCAGGTTTTCTTTGACTTGGAGAAGGCGTATGATACGACGTGGCGTTATGGGATTCTCCGTAATCTCTATAACTATGGCTTGAGGGGACAGATGCCACTGTTGCTTTCTGCTTACCTCTCAGGCCGTTCTTTTCGCGTTCGTGTCGGGGCGACTCTTTCCCGCCCGTTTGTCTTGGAGAATGGTGTGCCTCAAGGAGGTGTTCTTAGTGTCGTCTTGTTTGCTATAGGGATCAACCCCATTGCTCAGCAAGCTGCTGTTCCCCAGTCATTGTTTGTCGATGACTTCGGCCTGCGCTTTCGGGCAGCTCGCATGCAGACCTGCGAGCGGCAGCTACAGCTGGCAATTAACAAAGTCCAGACCTGGGCGGTAAGTAATGGTTTCCGGTTTTCTCCGGACAAGACTGTGTGCATCCACTTTTGCCGCCAACGAACACTGCACCCGGATCCTTGCCTGTACTTGGGACAGGCACAAATTCCTGTTGTCCCACAGGCACGTTTCCTGGGTCTGGTGTTCGATTCCAGGTTGTCTTGGCTTCCACACTTACGTCAGCTTAAAGACAAGGCTTTGCGGGCGCTTAACATCTTGCGGGTCCTGTCGGGCACTTCATGGGGTGCCGATCGCGCTGCCATGTTGCGCCTCTACCGAGCCCTTGTCCGCAGCAAACTTGATTATGCGTGTATGGTCTATGATTCGGCTAGTGACTCCACTCTCCAGATGTTGGACACAGTGCATCACAGTGGCCTGCGTGTGGCGACTGGGGCTTTTCGAACTTCTCCAGTGGTCAGCCTCTATGCTGAGGCCTCGGAGCCACCTTTGGCCATTCGTCGGCGACAGCTTGCCATTCAGTATGCTGTGCGTTTGCGTGCTGTGCAATCCAGTCCTGCTTGGTCCATGGTTTTTGGGCAAGACTTGCGAGTCGGTAGACGCAGGGTGGGTAAGGGTGATTTCCGCGATAGGCTCCAGCAGTCCTGTCACGAGATAGCCTTTGAAATGCCCTGCGTCTTGAGGCTTGAGAGAATGCCAGTTGCCCCTTGGCTTGTCCCAGGTGGCAGTTTCATTTTTGCTCTGGCGTCCCTCCCGAAGGGTTCCACTTTACCAGCAAGGTACTTACAGGAGTTCCGGCGGCTGAGTTCTCAGTACGCCGGTTATCAGCGCCTGTTTACTGATGGGTCGAAGTCGGACGTTGGCGTGGCGTGTGCTTGTGTGTGTAAGGGAGTAACGGTTGCCCATCGCCTTCCATCAGGCTATTCTGTGTTCTCTGCAGAGCTTTTGGCTCTTGGTTTGGCGGTGGAATGGATCCTTGACCTTCAGGGCACGCATTTCATTATCTTTAGTGATTCCATGAGTGCCCTGGAGTCCTTGGCGAATTACAATCCTCGGAACCCTTTGACACAACGTGTCCAAGCTTTGCTTTCCCGCTTGCCTGGCCAGCGGAAAATCGTGCTTTTTTGCTGGATCCCGGGACATGTTGGGATAGCAGGGAATGAACAAGCTGATTCTGCTGCGAAAGGGGCCCTTTCTGGCCCTCTCGGTAGGGATCTCAGCCTTGTTCCCTCAGATGCCTTTCCAACTCTGCGTCTGAGGTTACACGCTTTTTGGCAGACCTTGTGGGGCAGACAGGAAGGTAACAAATTACGGGCCATTAAAGGGACTGTCGAGGAGTGGCACTCGGCGTGTCGCCGCAGTCGCCGTGAGGAGGTTGTGTTGGCCCGTTTGCGAATTGGTCACACCCGACTTACTCACTGTTTCGTTTTGCGGGGGGTTGACCCTCCTGAATGTTATTGGTGTCGGCGGCCTCTTACGGTCCGGCACATACTTGTTGATTGTCGCCATCTTGATGGTGTTCGTCGTCGTTTCCATCTTCCGCATGACATTGCGCGTCAGTTGGGCGATAAGTCTGTCCTCCTGTCCGGTGTTTTTCAATTTTTGCAGGAGGTACAGATGTATGACAAGATTTAGGTTAGGGGTTTGAATAACATTTCTGTAATGTGTGGTGCAGTGGCAACCCGGACCACTGCACTGTGACTGAGGTTGGCGCTAATGACCAAGTTGTCGACGCGCCATTAAGCCTCAATCCCCCCCCCCCCCCA
>JAHWFP010075919.1:0-23219 GCA_023313725.1 Lithobius niger
TTTTCACGATGTAATTTGGTCGTTGGTGTGTGTTCCCGGTCGCGTGATCCGGAAGTGTCAAAAGTGTTGGCAAAAGTGTTGGTTATCGGTAAAAGTGTGAGGTAACTTGATAACCCACACTTTTTGCGATGACGCACACTTCCGGTGTTGGTTAACGGGATTTAACCAACGGAAATTTAGCATGGCGTTGAGTTAGCGTGACGTCACAGCCGTGGTATAAGCTTATTTTATTTACTAATTGGTGTACTTACAATACACTATTTGAACTTGCAGATAGCTTCTAACTACAGTGAACAAGTGATACTTACTGCTCAATCTTGTCATTTTTGGGCAAAGGTGACGTCCAGTCATCTTCATTGCCACCCCAGCCTCCGCGGTCATTTCTGTCACTCCAACGGTCAACGCTATTGCGATCCCAGCCATCACTAAAAATGTGAAGGAGCTTTAATACAACATCAGCTATTACAAAGAAATAAAACGGTATTTTAAAGATAAAATTATTTTACTTAACAAAAATGTAAGATTTAAAGGTAAGTAAGCTACTTTTAGGTTAATTTAATGGTTAATGCCCATTAAAGAAAAAGGTGCAGTCAGGGTCTCCATGTTTGTTCTGGCAGCAATGCTCTAACAGGGATGCGGATACAAGGTATTTCAATACTTTTATTATTCTTTGGTATCGCGATACTTTTCTCGATAGTAGTTGGAACAAACAATAGGTTACCAGGGGCACCTGGTCGAAGATGTTTTTATCGCCTAATGAAAATATACATTACCTGTTATTTATTTAGCAGTTCCCTTCCTTTTGCTTGCTCTATTCCTCGAGATGAACAGTTCGCTTCTCTGCCGCACACGCAACTCCATTCCTTTGCGCATGCGCCGGCTTCTGCCATCGTATACAAGCACACGGGCCAGCGCATTTAGCCATCGTTCTTCCTCTCCACAACCTTGGCTACGAGAGGGGAGGCCGGGCGGGTGAAGGTAATATATATTTTCATTAGGCAATAAAAACAATTTTCAACCAGGTGCCCCTGGTATGATTTAGTTTTTATGCCATGAAAAGACAAATTCCAGGGTCTGCACCTGGTTAATTTTAGATTTTATTGCCTTATACGAAAATATTTACCTTTTATTAAATAGCAGTTGCTAGTGCCAGAAGAAATCCGAAGTAGATTCCTCACCGTAGAAAATATCGGTGAAAGGGTGGAAGCTAGGTCACTTATGGAAGGGCGCGAAATCCCAAGGAAACTCATTTGGCCTTGTTGCAACAGGGTGAGCAAGGCAACTCCTAGGTGGAAAAGGAGTGTGGGACAATGCCGTGAAAGACGGGAATGAAGGAGACGCTATCAAATTGCCAAACAGAGTAGGATGACAGATTTTGAAGTTTGATGAAGAAACAGCTTTGGGCTAATCGGTGAGAAGTGGAAAATGAGCCTTTGGTGGAGTTGATTTAGGGGTCAAGGATTGAGTAGCATTAGATGACGGATCGAAGAAGGGTGCTGGTAGTGGTGAAGGAACGTTACGATGGAACTCCGAGACGGTTGGAGAACGATTAGAGGATTGCTGGGTAGCCGAGAGTGGGTTAAATGCTGGTGCATTACAGAGTCGTCATGTGTGGGATCGTGCACAATAGTATGCCCTCCAGGGCTGAGAGGGTGAGTTGCATAGGGAAAGATTTTGTTTTGGTTTGCGGCGGGGCGAGTGGGAGTCGTGTGGTCTTGATAAGAGCTCTCGCCGGAGCTGGTAGAGTGGAGAGATGTTTAGAAGATAAGAGGGTGGAGGATTGAGATGATCAAGCAACTGCGAGACGCGGATCGGAGGATGGTGCGATATGTGGCCACTGTTGCTTGGATGGTGGACCAGAGAAAGGATCGGATGGGGACAGCCGCTTCGAGGTCTGCTTAGCAGTTTTTGGTAGAGTCGATGGTAAAGTCTGTTTCTGTTGGACCGACGGAGTGGATCGAACCGGCTTGGTAGTTGTGGAGAGCGGATTGGCAGCTGTTGGAAGAAGATGTTGCTGTTGCTTCGATGAGACTTGATTGTTCGTAGAAACGAAGTATTGGTGGTTTGATTGTCGGCAGCCTTCTTGCGCTCCCACCGAGCGGAGCGCTGGCAGGGTTGTAGTTGCTTTTCTAAATAATCTTCCATTGGGAGGGCAAAAATGCAATGCAGATAGGACAGCCATTAGAAACTCCGTTACACTCATGGTGGTATCGGCAACAGGGATGAGGATCATATTTTGTCGTCTTGCATTTAAATCAGATGCATTTACAAGGTGGTGGTGCAAGCATGTTTGAAACAATGTTTGGTGGCACGGGATCTTCGGAAGACAAAGTCTCAGACATGGCGATGAACACGATGGTTGCACAATGAGACGATCAGAATGCAGGAAACGGTGCACGAGAAAGAAGCACCAGAGAGACTCCTGGCGGCGGCCTGAGGAACTTAACAACGTATTTATGATGCGGAGTGGAAGGACTGTTGGACCTGTTAACGGGAGACAGTAGAAGGATCGGCGGAAGCATGAAGAGTGGAAGGTTGTGCCCGCCCCCCCCATTTTCTTTTTTTTATGGGGCATTGAGACGTTAATAAAACGAATAGGTTTCCTGTTGGATGGAGGATACCAAGGATCGTGCTGTGAAGTTGTTAATGAAAGATGTGGAGCGAAATGAAGCGACTGGAGGGTCGAAAGCATGCTGCGAGAATTGAACCCAGAGTCACTTGCGGCCTAGGGCATATGCTGCATAACCAGATTGTTGATGAGGTAAAGGATAGTAACTTTGTTGGGCGCCAAAAACATGGACGGAGCAATGCAAGAGGAGCACTGGTGGTGAAGTTTCAATAGAGGTTGAGAGATGAGTATGGGTGTATTGAAGGGGCAGAGCGAGGCCTTAGTCGCTCAATCTCTGGAATGGAAGGAAAGCGAGAGTGGACTAGGAGCGCAGGGGATCGTGGGGATAAGGCGAGATACTCCGGAGGGCGAAGTGGGGATAAGTGCGTGTAGGTCACGTCTAAGTCCTGGTCAGAATCCTATAAACAGACAGAGGCGGATGCTCCTGGATATGGTGAAGGGGAGCGGAGAGAGACAGGCTGTGAGGGATTGGATGGTCCGAGAAAACAACACCCTACTGGACTATCTTCGGGTATGCAGAAGGTCCTGGAAAAAGTTGGAATGGGCACAGGCAAGCAGAGTGGCTCAGTAAAGGTTGGTGAGGTAGGCGCAGGTGCTCCGAGAGGATGGGTGGTAATCGAATAGGGTAGGATCAACCGAGGTGTCCTGGAGAAGCCTCTTTTTTTGCCCCCCCCCCCCCCCCCCCCGGTCCTTCTTGCAGGAAGTGTGATAAGAGGCAAGGAAAGGTCGAAGGAGGATCTCGAGGAGGGCGGATCAACTTGACATGTGGAAAAGGGGTTCGACCTGTTCGTCGCGCAGAAGTGGATTGAGAAAGATGAAGCTAACGGAAAGGGATAACAGAATCAGAAGGTTCAGAAGCCGAGTGAAGAATGTCACGAGAAGGTCCAGGTCCGGGTGATCAAATTAAGGATGGTCTTGCTGTGGCGCGGTTCAGGATCGAGGATAGTTAAGGTCACTAGCAAACCCCGGTTCGGATTCAACGGGATAGAGGATAGTGTTGCTGCGAGATGACCCAGGGCCATGCGGAGCGGGACCCAGGATCATAGTTCCTTTTGGGGACCCAGATCAACAAAGAATGTAGGTACCAGACGACGGAATCGTGGAGGATAGAGGATAGGACACAGGCGAGTCCATGAGATCTTCGCGAAGCGTAGTGGAGATGAAAGCTGATCGAGGATCATGAAACGGGAAGGGATTAAGGACAACCACACGCGGCGGTTGCCCTAGGAGAAAAGCTGATCCGCTACTGTGCTCCGTATTTATAGACAGATCCACTTCCGGACATCGCAGTATTACGAGCCCTGCAGGGAAGACAACTTTCTTCTAGGGGAATAGAGCTCAACAGGGGGGGAATGCTATTTAATTAAATAGGTAATGTACATTTTCGTCGGCTATAAAAATAATATCATTACCTGTTATTTAACAGACCTCGTCAATCAAGGAGGAGAGCCAAGGTTGACGATCACCCGCGCTGCAAGCCGGCGACCCCTGGATGGCATCCAGTAAACCGACAAACCAGGCAGCGGATGATCTTTAGTAAACAATGATGGTCTCATGTCGTGAACAGTTTAGTCCAGTTGCCAAACCTAAAAACACTGCATGTTCTACAATACGTCCGTACTCCAAAACATACCACCTTGGCACCCTAGGGGAATGCATGATGGCGTCCAAACTGTGCGCCAAAAAACGGTTTTTTGCTTCTAGCGTCTAAACCGTTCATCCAATTGAAAATTAACCGTTACTAATTGTGTTTAGAATAAAATTTCCTTCAAAAAAGGTTCTATTCATATTTTTGGTAAAATTAATCCTTCTTGCCCAAATTTGTTATTTCAAGTTATTTTAGGCCATTAGCGCATGTTACATATACAATTCTTCCTTTAGCTGCATTACCCGTACTAATTCAGATAAATGGACGCGATTAAGCTAAGATGAAAGATGAAGATGTAAATTTTCCAACAAGGGTAATTAAAACGATTTATATTAATTAGGAGCTAAGCTACGACAGTTTACCTATGTTGCAGCGTTGATGCTTTTCGTCTTATTTTACCTTCAGTTCCAACTGCAGCACCACCCGTTCTGGATAAATGGCCGTGAAGATGAAACGAATTTTAACAAGGGTAATTAAAATGATTTATATCAATTATGAGCTAAGCTACGATAGTTTTTCTACAGTGTAACGCTGTGCATTTTGCACTATTTTACCACAAGTTCGATCTTTAAACTGCCGTAGCTTAGCTTCTAATTAATATAAATCTTTTTAATTGCTCTTGTTGGAAAATATTCATCTTTCATCTAAGCCTAATCACATCCATTTATCTGACTGCACGGGTACTGCAGCTGTTTAAAGATGGAAATTGTGGAACAGAGCGAAAAGCACAAGCGCTACAATGTAGGTAAACTGCCGTAGCTTAGTTCTTAATATAAATGGTTTTAATTACCCTTGTTGGAAAATATACATCATCTTTCATCCAAGCCTAATCACATCCACTTATCCGAATTAGTACTGGTACTGCAGCTGTTTAAAGTCAGGTATTTATGTAACCTGCGTTAACGGCCTAAAATAACTTGAATAACGAATTTCGTCAAGAAGGATTAATTTTACCATAAACATAATCGTTAACGGGTTAAGTTTCAATCGGATGAACGGTTTTAACGCAAGAAGCAAGAATCTGTTTTTCTTCGCCATTTTTGGACGCCATCTTGAATTACCTTAGGGTGCCAAAGGTGGCATCATTATGTTTTGGAGTACGGACATGTTGTAGAACATCTCTGCGCAAAAAAATTTTGTGCATAATATTCTTTTGGGTTTTTGTGCCGGCAGCCGAAGACGACCCCCTACAGCTTGTAGGGGAGGATTAGTGTCAATAGGATCTAGGGGTTCGACGTTTGGAGTGCCGTCCGGATTCTGAGGATGAAAGGCACAGGGCACGTCATCGTCAGCGGCTCTGGGGTTTGTATGAAAAGGGCAAAGCGGATCGAGGAGCAGGAGGGGGTGGACGATCAGCAGTCTTGACATCATGAGACGACCCTAGCGGAGCGTCCGTCTTGGGGTGGATGGAGGAGGGACGTTTAGAGCCTCTTGACTTGGCAAAGCGCGGTTTCCGTGATATATCCAGGTGCAGTGGTACCTTTGGGATGTAGCTCCGGAAGAGACAGTCTCGTGGATCGGTTGATTGCGGAGAAGGTGGCAGGTGGACGCATGGAGGTTGGGAGCAGTGTTCAAAGCAACCTCTCGAAGTAGTAAGGTAGAATTAAAAAGGGCCCTGGTGAACCAGTTCATTGCATGGTAGGTGGCAAAGCATCCTTTGCGAAAGACTTAATGAGGAAAGTGAGTTGTCGGGTATCCTCCGACGGATCAGAATAGAGCCATTCGCACATTGCATTGGCGGCAGTGCAGAGAACATCCGCTTGGGAAGCGGCGCGAAGGCCGAGGCGGAGGATGCGGTCGTTATCCCCAAGAACAAAGACTGGAACTGAGGCTCGTCGAGGGAGGTAAAGGGAGGACTCTGAATCCAATTTTGTATCCGTCGTTAAAAACTCTGAGGCTAAGTACCAAAGTTACGCGGATTGCAGGTGCCATCCCAAATGGGACGAAAGTAGTAATTTTCTCGGCCCGGACGAGGCAGAGGGATGATCTTTGTCTAATTCCAGAGGGGACCCATTACCTAAAAAGGATACCCCCGTTCCGAAGAAGGGTGGTGAGTAACGTCGTGGACTGTCCAAGGAGAGGTGGTTGAAGGGATGGTTGGTCGCGGAGACCGAACCTATAACCCGTGGCCAATCCCCTATTTTGACTGTATCCGAGGCGGATGCGGAGGGCTTGTACAAAAAGCAATCGGGGATAATTTCCTCCACTGTCCGCAGTTAAGTCTGGCAGCGGAATCTCGGAAAGATCCGGATCATTGGGAAACGGTGGCTCAGGTAAGCCGAAATCCGAAGGATCCGGTGAGTAGTACGGATCCTGACCAATCTGGTGGGGAGGACGAAGGGGGAGGCGGAGGCGGTGGCGGATCAGCATTGGATGGACCAGCGGATTCCCGTGAACAGTGACGCTTGGGGAGAGAAGCCAACCAAGCCGAGGTGGAGTCAGGCTCTTTCAGTTTGAAAGTCCGCAGTGATGCATCCATGAGGGAATGGACTTGTGAAGGGGTAAGTGGATCCTCAGTCCGTCTGGAGGCATGAGAGGATCGAGAAGAAAGGTCCAGTGGTTGAGCGGATGAGGACAAGGCGTGTTTAGCCACCGCGCCTTGATTTGCAGCTGTAAGCGTGCGTAACGTTCCTTAGTGCGAGCAAGTTTGGAGGAATAGGATCGTAGGTCCGAAGCCGGTGGAGGTTGTCCGCATGGGATAGGGGATGTGGCAGCCATATTGCAATGCGGTGGAAAGGATTTCGACAAAAGTTGATTGGGAGGCGGAGGCTCCAACATATCCTGTTCTGTAGTGATTTCGAGGACCTCAGCGTTCTCGAAGGATGGAGGAACAGAAGCGGATGAACGAGTAAGGGGGATTCCCTCGGCGTCCCCTTTGCTTGTGGCATCCTCCAGGCAGATGCGGATGAGGATATGGATAGCTGATGCTGGAGCGGACGGTAAGCACAGCGTTGATTCCGGGAGTGAACAGTGTGGTCGCTAGAGAAGAAAAGGTGAGCTCTGTCGCTCCGCTTAAGACTATATATGCAATGGGGCCTGCGCAGTAGCTAAGCGGACCGGAAGAACTTGTTTCATCTCTAGTTGAAACAGCATTAAGAGAAGGGGAATGCTAATAATTGGGTAATGTATTTTTCATGGCAAGTAGAAAAAAAAATTTTAGTTAGGCCATGCAAAGTAAAAAAAATGGTTCTCAGGCCCACCCGCATCGATTTTTTTGCAAGAAATAAAAATAATTGACGCGGCATTTATTAGTGACTTTTCCAAAGCCAACATTAGTCTGATCACTACTGTTGTATCAATGCTACGTAATCCGCCACATCATCTAAAAAGATTCGCATCTTTTTTTGGGGGTGTTTCTTGAAATCTGATCTATGCTTGCTGCAAATAAAAATTTCCGAAAATGGCTTTTTAAATGCTGTGTTGAAGCATCTGACCATTTTTTTTTTAATTCAGTATGAAAACAGCACTTTTTTGTACTATAAAATGTGTTAAAAAAAATTTTTAAAAACTTTATCTCTCGTCAGTTTTAAACTTTCTGTGCTCGAGAACCATTTTTTTTTTTAACTTTGCATGGCCTTATTGAATCTTTTGTATGCATGCTGCCGTAGAAATTCATACCAACAAGGATGTGCGCACACCCACCCACTTCTTGCAGAACGGTTCACAGTATCATAATGTTCGTCGCAGTACGGTGGGAAATATTCAGCTTCAGGGGGAGTATTGTTGGCAGAACAATGGCGGAGTCTGACTACGCACTAGATTGGGCAATTAGCTATTTTAAATCGCAACTACGATTTGAAATTCAAAATCGCGATATTTTAAATCGCATTTTAAAATCGCGTATGTATTACGATTTTTTTTGTAAATTTTTAATAAGTAAATTTAAGTAAAAAAAACAACATGGATGGCGACCAAGTCAAACCAAAAAAAGAAAGGAAACCAGCGATTGAATAAACTGTTCATTGTGTTACTGTGAAAGTTTTCGTTCAAATTCAGAGTTATAATACGGAGAATTAAAATAATTACCGCTCATTTTCACAAACAAGACAGTGCCTACTTCTCGCAAATTTCCAATGGCTGGCTGCCATCTTCCTCAGGCATTACGACAAACGTTTTCTTGTGTTCACTGCATTACTACATCGTCGTCGTCTGCTTTCGAATCCATACTGCCGCTCGTCATCCAATAGCCAATGTGAGAAATAAAGACGACAACGGCATCGCAACTTACTGCATGGTATCTAAACATCGTATAGAGTGGGAAAAAGCTGAAACGTTGGTGACATCGAACTCCAATATCAGAGTTGCTTGGAGTCGATTGCCAACAGATTACATGAAATGGGAGGTTTCCCTAATGAACATCCAAGGACCGTCATCTCCCCCCCCCCTTCCCCTAGTGGAAAACATCGTTGGAAGAGACTTAAAGCAAGAGCTGGGCACGAAGTGGAAGCTTGACGGGTTGGTGAAAACACTATCCACAAAATACAGGAAGCCACGACGACGAGCAGCAATTATGGATTCAAAAGCAGACGACGACGATGTAGCGATGCAGTGAAAACAAAACTTTTGTCGTAATGCCTAAGGAAGATGGTAGCCAGCCATTCAAAATTTGCAAGTAGACACTGTCTTGTTTGTGAAAATGAGCGGCACATATTTTAATTCACCTAATTATATCTCTGAATAAAACCAGCGATAAAAATCTGTACCAAGAGCCCCTATTCTACTCTAAAAAATACGAAAAATATATCGACATTTTGATTCCAGTTGAATTAGGTATTTTGATGTGTGTATTTTTTATTTTATTATAGCGAAAAATCTCCAAATCGTAATTTTATTATTACCTTAATTAATTCATGTTTTATGAACAGTTAAAACAAAAATTGTGTTTTTGTTCCATTAAACACGCTTGGTTCAACCACTTGTGAACTCGTGATCCACCAACACATGCCACTGGCTTGGTCGCGAGTGGCCGTTGTGAAGTGACGTCACGCGATGCAACGCGTCGTCAGCTACACTAGAACGCACGTGCATGCACATCATGTGGATAGCACGAATTGAGGGCCAAGAAGGCTGCTCGCTGTGGAAAAAGGAAAATTTTTTTTGGAAGAAGAGAGCTATAAACTATTTATACAGTATTAACCCTTTCACTAGTGAGTTAAAAAAAAAAGGTCGGCGCCGAGGAAGGGAGTTTTTTTTTTTTCCCGTCGCCCGGAGTGAGGCATGAACGAAAAATTTATTCTTGCGAAAAATATTCGACACAATGATTTGAAACTTACTACGTGCACGCAACAGATATTCATTAAGGCGCACAGAAAAAATCAGATAAATGGCTTTAATAGTTTTGGAGAACCATTCTTTTAAATTACGGGCGGTAATGAACTAAAATTGAAAATCTCCTGTGTTGCGAAAACGTACCGTAAGTTGGCATTAGTTAGGCTAAAAATCGTTGTTCCCACCTGATACGCCATAGTGTGAAGGTTTATCGGCTCCTTTTCCATTTTAGTTTTGCATCGTAGCTGCTGTTTTAATTTTTTAATGTTGTGAAACATCATCTTTTCTCGTTATTTTCAACGACGAACGAAGCACACCCGCTCACGTAAAATCTGAAGCGCGCCATGGCATCCATGTTGAAATCACGCATTAACCAATGAGAGCGCACCAAATCAGTCACGTGGTGCCAACTGGCCAATGAGGGAACGCGATCTGCAAATGCTTCGGAAAGTTAGATTGTGACGGCCAGGAACAGCCTACTACAATTCGTCTGATTGGCCAATGCGAAATGGCCATCGAGAAAATATGTTGATAGGCCTGGATTGAGGGGAATTCCCGCTTTTCAACGAGTCCAAGATGGCGGCGCCCAGTCAAATCATTCGATCGCTACCGCTGATTGAAAATGACCAATTTTCTGCCTTCTAACTTCGAAAAAAAAGAATCACAACGAAATTTTTGGAGTTTTTAGTGAGACTACACTCTACTAAAATGCTTTTTATAAAATTATAGACACCAGTAACAACGTTTTGCTTACAGAAATCGATGCACAACATATCAGGTAGCGAATTTCAGCTTTTGTCATTTCCGATATTTTGGCCGCGGATTTTATTTTTCAACTCTCAGTTCCCCTTAAGCTACAACGTATATATACGTCGTTACTCTATTTAGACACATAACTGCTGACGTATATATACGTTCATACTCGTTAAAGGGTTAAAGAAGAGCTATAAACTATTTATACAGTATTAGAGAAGAGCTATAAACTATTTATACAGTATTAAAAAGTCCAAAATACCAGGTAAGGCAGGTTGATTTTTGTTTCTATTGCCCTTATAAAAACATACATTACCTAATTTTAGTGCAAATCCCTCCTTTGAAAGCTCTTTTCCCTAGCGAAGAAGTTGGCTTCACTGCCGTGCTCCCAGCCCCCATACCATCGCGCATGAGCGTGGGCCTCTATATAAAGAGCCGCCCCAGCGATGGTCGTTCTTTCTGCCACTCAGGGTCTACCTAGGCGACCAAAAGGGAAGGCCGGGCGGGCTATTAGGTAATGTACGTTTTCATTAGGGCAATAGAAACCAAAATCAACCAGCCTTACCTGGTATTTTGGACTTTCTATATGCCATGGAAACATGCATTACCTAATTTTAGTGCAGACCTCGTCCAAAGGAGGTGGGTGCGAGGATGCTGGAGCCCGTGCTGCGAGCCAGCTGCCCCGGAGTACAAGTACCCCGTGAACCGATCCAAGCAGGCATTATGGTAGCCGTCAGAGGCCGGCAGACTCACCTCAGGAGGAAGGGGATCGTGTTCAGGGCCAGGTAAAGGAAAAAGAAGCATGCAACTTAAATTTTTTCCGTACCTGTGAGAAATGATAATCCAAACGTGGGTGAGGACACTGGAAGCTGCTGGTCAGCAGGAAGTGGAGTTGTCCGTTAGGTGTCCGAGACAGTGAATGGGGTCCGACACGGTGAATGGTGTCAGAGACAGTGAAGAGTCTAATGAGTAGTTATGAATTGAGAACAGCACAGGGGTAGGCTTTGAATTGGCTGCCCAGTGAGTGGAATCTGTAGTGTCCTTAAGCTTTTAGGCTTGAAGGGGTAATATTATAACTAGAGTGTCCAGAGAAGGGTAGAGGAGCCACTTGGTATGTCTGAGGTGCTGAAAAATCTTCATGCTTTGCTGGAGGTGATGTCTTTTTTTTATTTATGAAAGATGAATTTTTTAAGTTCCAAAGAGTGGACTGTTAAGGAAGTGAGACAAGACCTGATGCCGGGTTGTCCGATGCCGAAAGCGATCTTGAGGTGAAGCAGGTTGGGTGTCCGAATAAGTTGGAGAAAGGTACAATGAAGGGACTACCTGGTTGACAAAGTTTTCGAGAATAGAACTTTTAAGGCAGGACTCTGAAACCCGAGTACCATACCTTTAGCCTGGTTACGGCAGTTCGGGCAGAGAGGATCCCTTGTGGACGTTGACGACCATTGGATTAGCCCAGGTAACACCGGGATAAAAGTGGGAGCGTCATATTGCCATACTGTGTATGACGATAGCTGTTGAAGTCCAGTGGAGGAGGAGGCTGTTGTCCATGAGGAAACTGCTGACTGGGCAGTGAGAAACATGGCGGATTTTGCCACCAAATGGTGTCCGAGGTCGAAGGAGGGAGTCGGGAAGAAGTTGCCGATGCACAGGGAACAGGAGATTCGCTAGACAAACTTGAGTCATTGGCGATGTCATGCACAGTTGAAGGGAGGAACAGTCTGTCGCACGAACTGGAGTGGGTTGGCGCAGGTGAGGATCGGTGTCCGCGCGGACGCCGTGTTCGGGAACGCGTGTAGTAATCCTCTCTCCAAGCTGGAAGAGGGAGAAAGTGGGGAGAGTTTGACAACTCGCTGAAGTTTCTTTTTCAAAAGAATGTTCCAGGAACGTAGGGATAAAGCCACATCTTGGGAGTATGTTGAGGTCAGTGGCAAAGGTAGAATTTGCAGTCCGAAGG
Source organism: Lithobius niger (assembly GCA_023313725.1). Classification (NCBI taxonomy): domain Eukaryota; kingdom Metazoa; phylum Arthropoda; class Chilopoda; order Lithobiomorpha; family Lithobiidae; genus Lithobius; species Lithobius niger. The sequence goes on from JAHWFP010075919.1 coordinate 12,256, forward strand.
AAACGGACGATGACCGCAGTACGGTCGCTTGTTCAATGAAGTGCAACCGGGGACGCCGCTGAGGAACGGAGAGTTGAATTTGTAGCTCAAAGAGAGTCCAGCTCTTGTTGGAACATGCGGAACTCTGAATCCAGAGAAGCCAGGTTGATCTGGAAATGAGCCTCATCGTCCGGGGAAAGCTGCAGGCCACGTACAAGGGAGGCTTGAAGTTCACTTAACGATGGGAGTCATGCACTCCGTCTAAGGGTAGCATACTCAGTGACAGAACTGGAGTCCGGAGGAATTTCACTAGACAAGAGTCGGGGCAGGAAAGTTTCGGCGGGGATGCCGAAATTGATTCTGCTAGAGGAGCGAAGGAAACTCATAGGAGACAGGGGAGTCCGAGGTGTGGGAGGAACGACGTTGATCACGCTTGAAGTTCTGGGTGCGATTTTTTGGATGACGCCGAAGGATAACAGTCAATTCGATCTTAGTCGTTCGCACACACTCCACTTACGAGTAAACCAGTCACAGGACTGATGACACTGGCAACAAGGATGTGGGTCCAGGTGGATTTTGGAGCCAGCAAATTCCAGGCAAGAACACTATACTGGATCGGGGTAAGGACTAACGTGGCCTTCCACTGGTGCAGATGTCTCTTGGCAGTCCATAGAGACTGAATCCTGATTCGGGTGACTGGGGGATCTTCGGGCGGGGTAGCCATGACGGGGTTCGAAAAGCGTCCGTAGCGAAAAAACCGTTTACGGTTGTGAAGGGGACCGTTGAAAAGCATGCGACCAATGCGACCGCCACCATGTGAGGAACGGGCGAAGTATTGGAGTGTCCCCAGAGACTTGGGATGTAGGTGTCCGTGCCTGAGTACGAGATGATGGCTCCAAAGGATACCTTCCATAGCCCCCCTCCCCCCTTTATTCTTACCCAAAGGCTGGTCAGCCAGAATGGGAAGAAGAGTTTTTTGCAAGCCGATGAGTGGAGGAGGAAGAGCGGGACGGGTATGGAGTGCCGCAGCCCGGGATGGAGAAAGGATGCTAGGGTTCGGAGAGCGGAGGTTGCTGAAGCATCAAGGCAATCGGTTTCGTTTTTCTGGGTGATGGGAGGATCGCGAGTCATTTCACTCGAAGGAGTCCAGTAGAATATGTATGGAAACCCAGAAAAGGAAGTTGTTGCAAGACCATGGGCAGGGAAACAAGACAGGGAGGCAGCGAGGCAAGAGAAGGATGTCGGTGTCCAATGAGTAGTTCGAACTCGAGTGACGAAGGTCTTGGTAGATGAATATTATAGAGTCTTGATTGTAGATTCTTCATTCTTTTTTTTTTTTTGTATATAATGAAGGTAAAGGAATTTTTAGAGAAAAAGGACATCCTCACAATGAGGACCAATGACGGTGTCCGTGGCTTACGGACAAGGCTAGCGTCCACGGCCTGCGGAAAAGGCTGGTGTCCAACTGAAGTGGAGTGCAGGAAGGTCTTGGAAGCAATTGGAGAAGGAGGTTGCCTGGCCAAAGTCACAACTTTACTGTTTATGAGTCTATGATCAGCAACCCTGAGATGGTGGCCGGAGATGGGGAGTCAGAAAAAGTAAGTTTAGAACGGTCTTGCTGATTCTGGGGAGTCCGGCGACAGAGATGAGGAAGAGATACATACCTCTGCACAAAGGCGGCATGGTGATGCGGACGCTGTCTGGTTCAGTGCTGAGGAGAAGCTTGCTGGGTGTCCGTCCGTAGGGAGCGATGGCAGATGCTCAAATCAGGTTGCTGGACAGTGGGGAGTCCACTGGAGGTGAAGAAGCTGAACTGAGAAAGCATGGAAAGGGAATGGGAAGCCGGACGCCTGGTGGGCCAGAATTCTCGATAAGGTGCGGAGCTGCTGGAGTTCACTGGAGGGAGGATAGGAGATCATTGTTGAAGGGATTCCGAAATCCGGTGACCGAAGTGAAAGTTCAGGAAACAGTTGAGGGACGCAGCAGCCATGAGACACCGGCGGTTGAGGTGAACTCGAGATCTTGGTATAATGAGAGCGTCCGCGGAATTTGATGCCGAAGAGTAGAATCAGGCTTCCAAACAGGAAGAGAGAAAGAGTCCGCTGAGCCACTTGAGTGGACTCGCAAAGTCCGCAGTGGTTGGGACATCGAAGAACTTGGGGATGCGATAACGACCAGACAGTCCATGAAGACGAGTCCAGGACGAGGCAAGTGGAGTCAGAGTGTCCGAGAGATCATTTAACAAATTGAAGAGTTGCCGTAGCGGTTAGAAAGGCGATGAGAAAGCAAGGAAACGACCGGAGTCGGGAGGAATCCAAAGGAGTCCGTCGGCGCACTTGATGCGGATTCCGGAATCCCCGGAGAGTCCAGGGTCGAGCGAAGGAGTCCGAACGAACTGTTCGATGAAGGATTCCGCACACCGAAGCCGAAGAGAACCGGCGGGAAGCAGAGAAGAGTCCGTCCTAGAACCTGGTATAGAGGAAACGGGAGGAAGCGGGAGAGCCGAGAGGCAACCACACACTGTGGCGCCTACGAAATAAGAATGAAGCCCATCACCGAGGCGGCTCCTAATATAGAGGCCCACGCACAAGCGCGGTGGTATGTGGGCTGCGAGTACGGCAGTGAAGCCAACAACTTCTTCGCTAGGGAAAAGAGTCTTCAAAGGAAAGAAATGCACTAAAATTAGGTAACGTATGTTTTCACGGCATATAGAAATGCTAACTACAGCCTTAGAAGTGGTTATCAGGGGATCTCAAAATTCCACGGATCTTTTATCAGAATGAACTGAAATTTGCTCGTTTTACACGGTTTTTCTCGAAATTGAATTTTTTGTTATGGCTTGCGTCAGACCAATATTTTAGCAGTTCTGGTTTCTACGCTTCATAGACATTTTTTTTTTAATTAATCCTTAAATAAGTGGCTAAAAAAGTGATTACTTTCTTACGAGTAACTTATTAAAAAAAAAACTACTTCCAGTTCTTTATAAATATTTGTGTGTAAATTACTGTAGCTTTCTTTTTAAATAATGTAAAAAATTTTTTTAATGAACATTCCTAGCCAAACTTTGGAAGTAGGACTATAGTTTCTTAGATGCCGATATTTTAATTTTTTTCTTAACTTCCTAATTTTGCAATAAATCATTATTTAAATTAAATATTAAATCTAAATTATCACGGGAGAATCCGTTGAATTAGGGCACGTTGTCGAAGAGCCGTGTGTTTGGTATCGCTAGCGTTAAGCCAGTAAGTCTAACGCAAATCATTAAAAAAAATAAATCGCAAAATAATCGCAATTTTTAACAGTTAATCTCATCTCATGATAAATTATGAAATTGCCCAACCCTACTAAGCACCTTTCTCTGATTGAGCATTAAATTAAACCAGTTTTAAGTTAAGATTTGACGGTTAGTACATTGAGTCAAGTCAAATTTAATGGCAACATCTCAACACAAACAGGTGGCTAATCCATGTAGCTAACTTAATGAATTAGCCAACAGGGTTGTAAAAATGGTACAATGACTGTAAAACACTGAAACGAGTTCATTAAGGCAAGCACATCACGTAACTACATTTGCAACACACAGCATGCACTTTTTTTAAGAATTACTCCCACCGTTCTCTGCTTCTCCTGTCTCGATCACGACCCCAGCTAGCAGAACTTGGCCTTTCTCGGCGGTCATGCTGATCAGCAACTCTATCAGTGTCATGCCCACTCCGGCCTCCACCCTCTGACCCACCAGTCCTGTCACGTCCAGATTCCTCATTCTTGTCTTGGAAGCCACTTCAGATTTACAAAGACAAACTGAATGGACCTCGAGGATTTAGAAAACCATTTGTTTTTTATTTATTAAACTTTCTTTGCTCCTTATTCTATTTTTTTCCAATTAATGTTTTAGACCGGTGAGCTAATTCACAAAACGCGAATAAAACGTTAAAATACCAGGGCCACCCGGTATTTTTTTGTTTCTATTGCCTATACAAAACCTGTCTTTTTAGCATATTCCTCCTTTGGAGTGCTCAAACTCAAGCAAAACTTGTTGGCTTCCCTGAAAGGACCATACCTACCTTACTGCGCATGCAAGGGCCTCTTTCAAAAGCATCCAATCCAGACCATGCTTCATCTTTCTTCCTCCAGGATGGGACCATAGTAACTCAGAGGGGAGGCTGGCGGGTAAAGGTAATGTGTACGTTTTCGTTTAGGCCATAGAACCAAAAAAATTTTCTAAATGCAGACGAAAAAATACATTACCTGTCTTTTTAGCATATAAGCAGCTCTCGTCACAGTGGGACCGCAGTAACGGATACCCGCGCTACAAGATGGCTACACCAGAATCAATTGACTCTGAACCGTAAGCAATCCATGTTGGTGCGTGTGAAGAGGTACATTGGTGGATTATCTGGTCACGTGGACTAGGTGCTCGAGCGATGTAGGCAGATACAAGTGTCAGCCGTGGGGCAGTGTGGCTTATGCCGGTAGCAATCGACTGACGCATCCAGGCCTGGTGTTGTGTATCCATATGTGCATGGGCCACAGGCCTGTGGGGCCCATGGCTTGCGGTAGCTAACTGGTGAGCCCAGAACTCTTAATAGGTGATGGACGGGCTCAATTCCTGCCTTGGACTTTTGTAGGTTGGCGCTAGGGTTGGCTGTTGCGACAGTGTTTGCGCCAAGGTCGTCTTCTCGTGAGCGCTGGTTGGAGTATCGTTAATGGTTGTATTAATTTATTATGTTGAACTAGTCTGATGGCAAAAATGGATGCTATACATGTTCAGAGCTTATGTTAAATGTGGCTATATAGTAGCTCGCATTACCATGTGTGGAAGCACTGACGATGTCCGTGGCAGCGCCTCTTGATGCTGAAGTGATGTTGGAAGTTGACAACTGTTGGACCAGAAGATTGCGCCAGTGGACCAATTTTCTGTTGTGGCCCCAGTGGGAACATAGTTGTCGACTGGGGAACATAGTTGTCGAAGGGCGACCAGCGACTGGGTGGTAGAGTGGGTTTTTTTTTCTTTCTCTATGAAAATTGAGTGGTGCAGGCCATTTAAGATTTTCTTTTTCTGAGTGGGTCCGCTGTTGTGAGTGGACAAATGGACAACTGCAGTGGGCTCATTAATGGAAGGGCCCGAAAACCCAGGACAATCCCTTCGGCAAGGCCATGACATGCGGTGCACGGCCAGTCTTGAGTGGTCCGAGCAGTGCGAGGTCCCAGGAAAGACAGCAATGAAACAGGAAGCGGCGTCAAGCTGCCACACGCTGTAAGAGTTGAGGTCTGAAAAAGCCCAAGACTATGTAAGGTAACAGCTGGCTGTACGGGGAATTCCGGGATGATGGTTTTATTGAGAGGGAGCATATAAGCAGAATGCTTCCTGCTCTCGATTTACTTATTAACAATCTCCGGGGAGAAGGGGAGGGGGGGGGGGTCGTCGATTCAGATGTGGCCTGTAGCACCAGGGATTCAGAAGGGACCGAGTGACTGGCCCGAGGTGCAGCTGCGGCATGAGGCCTTTTAAGAATCAGAAGGGACCAGTGACTAGACCGAGATGCCGATGTCAAGTGGCCATGGGGATCGTCGGGTCTTGAAGTTAGTCCAGCGTTTAGATGCACCAGACGATATGTTGTTTTAAATGTAGAAGTTAACGGTGAAAGCCGGCGTACCTGGTGTTCACCAAGATTAGTTTAGTCTTAAAGTTATTAGCAATCTACTGCCAATGCCAGTGTAGAGGTATGAAGAAAGCAACTGTTGACGAATGGGCCGTGTTGGTTGTACAAAAGTTATTCGTAGTTGTTAAAAAGGAACATGCCGTGGCCATCAGAGAAGCAATGTAGACATCCAGGTGGGCGAGGCCGTCCGTGGAATCTGTAGGCTTCATAGAACGAAGACCCGTTAAACTGCCGAAGAAGGAAGCAGGGCGCATAGCCGTAGAGAGGATCATAGAGAAAATTACTGACGATATTACCTTCGACTGGTACAGTGTGCAGCGCTGTTGATAGTCCGAGTGGTGAGGGACGTCGTCCTGTACAACATTTCGAAAACCTGGCGGAGAAGTATGTTTTACTTCAACAAACATGGCCGCGGTCTTTTATAGGCCCAACAGGCAGTTTGTCCTTACTACGAAAAGTGAAGACACAGCCAAAGAGGAAGATTGGTCGTTCGGGCAGCATCCAGACAGCGGTCGGTCAGGAGAGCCAGTTACATTGGGATTGATTGGGCCAACGAGGACTTGTTGGATGGATGCTTGTTGATGAGGGATGGTTGCCGGTAGGCGACTGCCAACCTTGGCATAATCGGATAGAACACCATTCCGTTTAACCGCGCGGCCGTTAACTCTCATAATACTATTTCGAAGTGGCGTCGCAGGATTTGAGTCCTGGCAGCTCTTCTGCTTCCGGGTAGTCATTTTCTTTCTGACACGAAAGGGCCCGTTGTAGAGGTGAACATGTAGAGGTCGTGGTCGTCCGACCAGCCATGCGCATTGAGCGCAATGTGAGAAGAACACAAGGCCCAGAGAATGAGAGGATCGCAGGAGATCCTGGGAGACGCTGTGATGGTGAAGGCAAAGCCGGAAAGGTTGGGCCAGGCTCCCAAACGGAATCACAACCGGCGTGCAGCTGTAGCTATAAGGCCAGTATTGTCAACGAGGGACCATCATCTCGAAGTTGAAGTTGTAGTCTGTCGGAGACGAGACCATCAGACGAACGAATTATCAAAACGGAATGGGACGCTGTGGGAAATCCACTAAATATCAACACAGTAAGGGTCAACGGGTCAAAGAAGAGCAAGAGGGGACGTCAGGTAAAACCAGCGACAGACAGGTCTTGGTCCCGGTGCATGTACTTGGTCCACTGTGTGTAGCGGTCTGCAAGCCCTGAAAAGGAAAGGTGAAGCACCTAGTCCACTCGTGGGACAGGAGACAGATGGGTCAGCAGCTGGGGTCGTCATCAAAGCAAAGGTAAAGCATCATGGGTCGCAAGCAGACAGTTCCAAAATGACCACAACGAGACAATGTCAGAAGTTGTTCATAGTCAAAAAGAAATAGAGGGGACCATCAACTGTAGACGGTGCCTGGTAGCACAGAAGAATGGTCCGATAAACATGTCGTAAGCAGTGTCAGTACCTTAATGTGACCACAGAAAGCCAGGGGCCCACAGCCGTAGCTGACGGACACTGGCTCGTTTTCCTTTACCTTACCATGAAGCTGGACAAAGGACAACTGGAGATGCGGCCATAGAGAGGGGCCCAGTGGAGGCCATCACAGCCTCCCCCCCTTCCCCAGTGTCGGGCCACGAAAAGTTAAAATGTTGACAAGACTGGAAAAGGGGTGGGGGGGGGGGGGGTTGTCGCACTTGTTTGGCGAAGGGGACAGTTGTAGGCGCACGGAAGGTGTCAAGGAGACAATCGGAACCAGTGCCACGTTAAACGTTGTGGGGGCCAGATGGCGTCCCTTCAACCTGGGACTGTGACGAGCCAAATTGTCCCAGTTCGGAATGTAGTGGCGCAAAATGAAAATATGCAGTGCCTATACAGCGGTGGAATTGAAGAATGGGTTATTGATCGAATGGTGAAGTGGCGCAGGCAGCAAAATGGTGGGCTTAAAGAGATGTCAGTCAGGAAATTACTGAAAAGCAGGATCCTAGAGGAAGTCTAAAGCGCAGAGCAGCCGCACACGTTGCAGTCCGCTTTGAAGATCGGAGAAGGAGGCCCCTAAGCCTGCCTGCAAGATATAGGGGGTGCCATGGCGTCATCCAGTGCAGTGCCACCAGATTCCGAAGGAGGCTAGGCGAAGGGCCCGACGAACAAGCACCAAAATCCAGAAGGTGATGAAGGGGCCCATGAGATTGTCGGGAGACTCAATTGGGACTGAAGTTGAGCAGGGGCACTCATGTCGCAGTTGCAGCAGTGAAAAACAACACGTCCGATTTGGTCGGCTATAGAGAGGCGGGGACGAGCCGAGAAGGCGGACTGGGCCCATAAGATTGGTCCAAGTTCGAGATATAGTAGTTATGGCGAAAGACCAGGCCTCGTGAAGGATCGATTGGTTCGAAATGGACGTGGGAACCAGAGTAGACAGCAAACAGTTTCAAAATGGGAGCACCTCATGGATTGCTTGTGACCATGACTGTCAGATGCGGTGGAACGAGTAGGGGCCGCCAGTTGCTGGCCAAGCTTTAGAGAACAACCACAAGCTGTGGAGCCCTAGAAACACAGATATAGCATGGTCCGGATCAGACGCTTTTATAGGAGGCCTGCGCCGGCACATGCGCATAAGGATAGCTACGAGCATGGCAGGGAAGCTAACAAGTCTCGCTAGGGTTTCAGCACTGAATCCAAAGGAGGAATAAGCTCAAAAAAAAAGGACAGGTAATTCATGTTTTCGTCGGCATATAGAAATATTCTTTTGGGAAGTGGACAAGCTAGCCAACGCCGCAATACCTCCATTACACTCAACTATCACAAAAATGTCCGTAACATTGACACTCATTACTGTGGAACACTATCAAATTTACCAACAATAGAGTGAAAATTATCCATAGTACGCCGACTTCCACACTGCAGATAGGTTTCCATCTAGCAAATTTTCGACTGCAGCCTGCTTCAGGGCCTTCAAAGGTAAGTCGTTCTTCTGTTTACATTTTTTGTTGTGAACACGATCACCATCCGAGTTTGAAATCCCCGCTTAGCGTAAGCTTTCCGAATTTAGAAAGTGCTTCACCACAGCCAAGCCTCACACGTCTTCAGTAGGCCATTCCCCCCCTCTTTAAGTTCCATTTTGCATCCAGTTTTCGTAGATCGACTCCAATCAAAGTGTGCGCAGCTTATCTTGAGTTTGCTGCAGAACGAAGACAGATAATAGATTGTACGTTTTTGGTAGCAGAGTGCCTTGTTGATATCCAAAATGGTTACAAAAACAATGGCGGCCATCGATTAAAGTAGCTCCCTCCAGGAAGACGTAGCCGCTCATAAAATACTTCCAGGACTCAAGATACAACGCGCACACAATATGTTAGGGGAGGAAGGGCCCTGTATATTCTTCAGTGGTATATTTCTAATTTCATGGAATTTAATTGCAATAGATTCTTAACTTCTCAGATGTCTGTCCCATCTAGAATTCAAACGAATCAGTGTCTCTGCTCTGTCCCACATCATGCTGCATTTGCATGGAAAACCTGATAAGTTTGGAATCTATTGCAATGTAGCCCCATGAAATTTTAAACATTCCACTGATGAATGTACAGGGACCTTCATCCCCACATGTGTCTAACCTAATTGAAGTCGATCTGCAAAAACTGGATGCAAAATGGAAACAGAAGTGAGGCTTGGCAGTGAAGGACCTAAATTCTGGAGGCTACGCGAAGCGGCGATTTCAAACTCGGATGGTAATCGTGTTTACAACGAAGAATGTAAACAGAAAAAGACTTGCCTTTGAAGAGAGCGAAGAATTTGCTAGATCGAGAACTATCTGTAGTGTGGAAGTCAGCGTACTATGAATAATTTTCACTATTGGCGGTAAACTGTATTCTTAGGTTGAGCTGCACAAACAGAAATCAAGACTGCAGGGAAACTACCTTGGTACATGGGAGCAGCGGAATGCCAATGATTTTAAAGACTTCCTATGGCTATACAAGGTGTGCTCTTGTAGTTAGGGAAAGTTAAGGAAAACGAAAAGTGGATTCGACTAAAATTAGCTTTTAAGAAAAAGGGTGCAGTTTGTTGAGAAACTTCACACACCAGTTTGGAACCATTAATAGATTTTAAAGCATTATTCAAGCAGCATACCCATTACCCAAATATGGTAGGCCAAGTAGTAAAACATGGAAAAAGCAAAAGAAATTATTACCGATAGTCAAAGACACATACTTTCCGCGATCGCGTATTTTCACGGAAATCGCAACTACTAAAATAAACGATGTAATAAAAAAATCTTTAACGTTTTGATCTGCTAGTCGTACATGGATTCCAAATATGCGATTTATTTTTCGCGAAAATTTAAAAGTTCGCGGAATTCCGTTTTGAGAAAATGGCGGCGAGATCACAATCCAATCCGTCTCACCTTTCAAAAACTCCTACGCAACGAGCGACTGAGTTTCCAGGCCAAGTTTACGTTGATCATGGATTACTATTTTGCAAAGTATGCTGCGTAACGCTTGATCATCGACGCCGATCAACAATTGTCGATCATTTGGAAGCCAACAAGAAACACATTGCACGTGAGGCCGCTGCAAAGGATGCCAATAAAGCAGGTGCGTCGGGAAATTCTAAACGTCAGCTAACATTAAACTCAGTGTTTGAAAATAAATCAAAAAAGGCTCGAGACGACGTAGAAGATTTAGTTTATGCTTTAACAGCGTCGGACATTCCATTGCAAAAGGTAGATAAACCAGCCTTTCGTGACTTTTTCAGCAAACACGTGGTGAATGGTAAATGTGTTCCTAACGCAGACTACCTTAGAAAAGCAAAGGTTGAACTTGTGTACAATAAACAGTCCCAAGTTATACAGGAAATTTTAAATAAAGCCAATTGTGTCAACATAATGGCTGACGAAACAACAGATGTTAAACAGCGCCCAATCATGAATATCATCGCTATTCCTGGTGTAAAAACTTGTAGCAAGACCGATGTTGCCACACGAAAACTAGTGCCATACTTAAAACAATTGAACTAACTGCAGTGAATTCAACAGAAGTTGCTGGTGCTGTGCTTCAGACCATAGCTCAAAAGAACCTACCGTACAGTAAAGTTTCGAGCTTTACAAATGATAACGTAAATTATATGGCAAGTTATGCCATCATCAAAGCTGTGTGTCCTGCTTCTGTACAAGTTTGGTGCTGGGCCCACATTTTTAATCTGGTAGGAGAATGTTGGAGTTCTTTCCCTGACGTGGACAAATTTGTGGCCTTCATGAAGAAGATTTTTAATTTATCCAGGAAGAAAAAACGCATATATGTAGCAACCCTCATTGAATGTGGGATTCCTAATCCAAAAAA
>JAHWFP010075919.1:23229-33973 GCA_023313725.1 Lithobius niger
GACGACCAAGAATTAAACGAATGGATTTTGGATTTTTGGTTTTCGTTAGAATCCAGAGCTTCCAAGCTTACACAGATTGCTTTGAAATGTTTATCCTTACCTCTTTCATCCGTTGATGTCGAACGCTCATTCAGCACTCTTGGTGACGTTTTAACGGACAAACGACATAACTTAACTGTAGAAAACCTGAAGTACCTCACTGCTTTGTATTTCAACTCTACTGCTGTTCCATTTTTAGAGAATTTTGTTTAAATTTTGGATTCAGATGTAGGCGTAATTATTCTGCGGGTACAGTAGGCCTACGCTAGCCTGTTTTTTTTTTTTTAAACTAATAAAATGGTATTTTTATGAAGTTTGTTTCCATCTGTTATCTTTCTGAAGTAAAGTAGGCCTAGGCTAGCCTATTTTTTTAAACAAATAAAGTGGCATTTTTATGAAGTTTAACTTAGTTTAGTTTAGTGTAGTATGTCTAGTTATTAGTTAAGCAAGGCCATTTAAAAAAAAATTATTTCTCAGGTGAGATTTTCTTTTTTTTCTGTGCAGGCAGGCAGTTTTTTTTTAATTTCCCTCATGTTTGCTCGAGATCTAACTTGCATAATAAAAAGCATGAATGTTGTCAGAAACTAAGTCTTCCCTTTTTAAATACTGCCCTGCATTACGCCCTCTTGGACATAACACAGAACATTAAAAAAACAAATAGCTACAACAAGCCAAACTACACAGCAACTAAAGATGAAAAAAAGAGGTTCGAGTGGGAATGGGAACTTGTAGACGGTGAAGCAGTACCTGAGAAACAGTTTTTTTTCTTAAGTGGCCTTTTTTTTTTTTTTTTTTACAAATAAATGAATTTTATGAAGTTTGACATCTGTTAACTTTCTGAACCGATGTAAATAATCGCGGAAAAATTTCGCGAAATTCACGTAAAACATCGCGGAATTTAGTTTTACTCGCAGCAGAAAATCTTGCCGAAAACGTTGAAAAATTATCGCGGAAATTATGTGTCTTTGCCGATAGTTAACACTGCTCTTGGGTCACATCAATGATTCGAAAGTCTTGGGGACAGCCAAACCATTTCAAAACTAATCTTAAAAACCTTAATACAAACTGGAATGACTAGTTATTGTTTTCGAGTGTTAAACAGTAATGACTAAGGCTGCATCGATACCAGATCGGAACGGCAACTTGGGAACCGTTAGAGGTTACGACAAGCGGCTTGAAGCGTTTGGCTCAGGAACTTGCCGAGCATCTTCTTAGCTATCTTAATTTGGACGTTAGGAAAAAACTAGACCGTTGATAAAAAATAAGATTATATTTTGGATATCAGGACCAGTATCGGCAAAATTATTAAAACCAGATCGGTCAAGTTGACATCAGTGTAGCCTTAGTAATGACTTTAGCCAGTTTAATTAAAAAACCTAGCAAAAACATACATTAAAAGGCAATTACAGTATAACCACGTTAGTAACTGATAACAAGAAATCCCGCTTAATAAGAACTTTTTTCAAGATTTTGGTTGGTCAGCTACTCAGTCAGCACTAAATATATACGGCTAAAACGAACTCTTAATACGAAAGTACGAATAAGACTAACCAATATTTACAATTCTAGCTTATTTTTACGAATTTGCTGTTCGTAACGGTTTCTTTTTCCTCTCCCTTGAATTTGTTTTGTTTCACGCAAAATATCAATCTCTAGTTGACTCCATCTTGGGAAGTGATAAGAGTTTGTCCGTCAGCCACGGTCGAGACGAGCAGCATGGTGTAAACGGCTTTCGTCTAAGTTTCGAATGAGGCGGCCATTAGTGCGGACAGCAACTGTAGACTTGATTTTCGTTCGAAACGTGGGGTCAGCCACGGTCGAACCAGCAGCAAGAGATGGAGATGTCTTTGTTTTTGGCCACGTTGAGACGAATAGCAGTGTGGACAGCAACTGATGTCTCGATTTTCGCTCGAGACTTGGACGGTCGTGACAAGCAGCAAAGGGTGCAAATGGCTTCCGTCTTGGTTCCACACTCAAACATGTGATTTAGCCACGGGTGTGACGAGCAAACGATAGGAACAGTTGACTTGATTTTCGCTCGAGACGGGGGGGGGGGGGGGTGTCAGCCATGATTCGGACGAGCAGCAAGGGGCGAGAACGGCTTCCATCTTGGTTCATTACTCAAAGAGTGGGATTTAGCCACGAATGAGACGAGCGGTAGTAGACAGCGATGGTTGACTTGATTTTCGCTCGAGACATGTTGTGAACCACTGTCGAGACAGGCAGCAAGAGGAGTAGACGGTTTCTGACTTGGTTCTTCAAAGCGTGGGATTTGGCCACGAGTGAGACGAGCGGCAGTGGACAGTAAGTGCTGACTTGATTTTCACTCGAAACGGAGTCAGCCACGGTCGAGACAAGCGGCATGAGGTGTAGACGGCTTCCGTCTTCATTCTTCACTCAAAGCGTGAGATTTAGCCACGAGTGAGACGAGCAGCAGTAGACAGCAACAATTGACCGATTTTCGCTCGAGACGTGGGGCCAGCCACGGTCGAATCAAGCAGCAAGAGGTGCGAAGGGTTTTCCGTCTTGGTTCTTCCCTCAAAACGTGGGAGTCAGCCACGAGTGAGACGAGCAGCAGTGAACAGCAACGAATGAGACGAGCGACAGTGTGGACAGTAACAGGTGACTTGATTTTCGCGAAACGTGGTGCAGCCACGAGAAAAGTAGCAAGAAAAGCGGGTGGCATCCAACTTTATTCTTTACTCAAAACGTGGGTATTAGTCACGAATGGGACAAGTAGCATTAAGGTCGAGACAGGCTGCGGAGAACAGGAACAGTGCTGGCTCTTCACTCGAATGAGGCCTTGGGACTAGACCCAGTTGAAAACTAGACCGTGATGACATTGTGTAACCAAAGCTCGGTAGCAAATACAATCGTTGTCGTAAACAATCAAAACCAAAAACGAGAGTAAGACGGGTTGCTTGCAATACGTTACATCAGGGAATTTGATGTGGGATGCAGTGAAAGGGCTAGAGCTCCGTCGAGGCGTGAGGCGGGCCAACAGTGATGTGCCGCACGTTCTCAGTTTCTTGAGGGCACCCGGCAGAGAGGTGGCGACACGTTTGTGTCCTTCATGGCTGGATGTCGAAGCGACTTAGTCTTAAATAAAAGCAATCCGGTACGGTTTCTTCAACGGTATTGAGAAACGCTCCAAGCGACAGACGTGTCGTCGGTTGTGTCGTCCGGGAAATGAATTCTCTTTTCTGCCGCGCGGACGGGAGCAGCACGTGTCGTCGCGTGGGCCGACAGTGATGTGTCGTACGTTCGTCATTTCTTGAGGGCGCCCGAAGGGGAGGTAGCGACACATTTGTGTCGTACGTGGCTGGATGTCAAGGCAACCCTGTCTTGAGTACGGGCGTTACGGACCGAGAACGTACATGATGGAGGCATCGGGTTGTCCTGTAGCTTACGGACGGTGTCCCGGACTATGCTGCAAGTGATGCTTTGGTCTTTGTGGGACGACAGATCGAAGGGCGGGGCAGCGGTTGGCATGCGTTGTCCAGCGGTAATTGGAGAGGAGAGTCTGGAAAGACGTTTCCACGTACGACAGAGGGTGTCGTTGGGAAGGTTGGGCCGACACAGATCAAGGGCAGAGGCCCAACGAGGGCGAAAAGAAGAGCAGCCAATGTGAAACGGGACACGCTTCGGTGATGAATCTAAATTCCGTTTTCAGGCGGGGAACCACAGAGCGAGGTGGCGTGAGAAACCTCTGGAGGAAAATGAATGCCAAAAGCATCCACGCTCTCGTTTATATAAGGGAGGACTGCGTCACGCATGCGCAGTGGAATATGCAAGCAGGCATCCGTGCACCGGAAGAAACCTCCAGGGGAACATCACATTCGAGGAATGTAATGCTAAATTATCAGGTCAATATGTTTTCGCAAACAAGCAACTTAAATTCATTTTGCAAGTAATGTGTTTAATTAGATAGTGCTGTCCTGGGATCCCCTGGGGTACCTGGGACTAAACAACGTCCTGGATACTAACACCCTGGCAACCCTTCCGAATGTCAATCCAGTATCAGTCGCCACTTGGCCAGTAGACCTTACAAAGCACTCGCCATTTCACAATTTTTACTCGCCACATACCAAATATGTCTTGTATGATGAAAGGTTTCTCTAATTTATGCATTAACAAAATTGTGCAATTTTCTTAAACTCCAGTATTAATGCAGAATATCCAGTTATATAGCCCTTATAAATCTGAGCATATCGCCGCAAACCGTTTGTCTCTAACTTATACGGTTCCAGAGATACCGCTTTTTTAGTGGCAAGCTCTGTAGCTAGTCGCCGATTTGGCGAGTAAGGCTAAATTCCAAGTCGCCAACTGTTGATTTCCACTAGCCAAATGGCGAGTGGCGACCGACATTGGGAAGGGTTGCACCCTGGGTTTCATGGCAATCTATCTGCATTCACAAATTGCATTGTATGAATTGACGCCATTTTCACGATAAACACGAGAAGTTAAGAGGGAAGAAGGATGCCAAACTGGAAATAAGCAGTCGTTCACAGTGACTGTTATACAAATTTGGTGTCACTCCGCTGTCACTGAATGCAAGAGGGAAAAAGGGTTCACAGTGGTAAGGGAAATGCGCCGATTGAGTGAAGTGAAGTGAATGAAAATCAGCATTTGCAACCCAGTATGCACAAAATTGCCATAAAGAAACTTAATATTCATGAAGCATGGCCTTAAACTGGATGGATGCCAAACTGGAAATAAGCAGTTGTTCACAATCCCAGTACTAAAAATTCTGCATCACCACGCTGTCACTGCAGGTAAGAAGGTTTATGGTGGTAAGGGAGACGTGCTGATTGAGTGAGCGAAGTGAACCAAAATCAGTGTTTGTTAGCCTGTATACCCAAAATACTGATTAAAGAATCTTACTTTGATGAAGCATGAACATACGAACATGTATGTCATTGACACCCGTCCAGAGGACGGCTTCCTAGTTAACTATTAATAACTTCCAGCTTCGAGTTAGTGGAAGCCTGCATATCCCAAGTACATTAAGGAGCAGGATTTGAGGTGCTTCTTCACTTGAAAATTGCACAAAACAACGACAGTCTAAACTGTGCAAAACAGCAAATTTGCTTTCACCATAAAGCCACACTATTACTAAAATATATGGGATATTGTCGAGTGCCGATTTGATTTTACCGTAAATCGTGAATTACACGCCCATGGGCTTATGCAGTTAATTTGGCAAAAATAGGGGGGTGGTCTTTAATTCGGGCATTATCAATTTTCTACCCTTTCTGGGCATCTATTACAGAAAATTCGAAGCTTTTGAACGATCTCTGTAAGACCAATTTTTACATCCTTTTAATTGCTATGAAGAATGGAGGACGCTTAGGTGAGAGATGCCTTGTGCAGGTGCAAGGAGGTAAAGAAAGAGTCCACTATTACTACAGGGACGGAGAAGGGGGCCAGTAAACATAGCAAGCAGTACTATCTTTATTCTCATATAACTTTTAGGTAATTTTTCGTAGAAAAACGACAATTTGAGGGGTGGGCTCTAACTCCACTATTTCATGATTTTGACTTTACAGCATTTTAGGGGGTGGGCTTTAGCTTCAACTGGGCTTTTAATACACGATTTACGAATAAATATTTCAGAAATTATGCAACTTTAAACATAGGGAAGAAACTGACAGCTAACCCACTGGACAGCCAATCCAATCAGGCCCACGTACACTGGGTGGTCCACCAACAAAAAGCACATTGCCATAAAGTTTAACCTTGACAAGCAATTCTAATGTATACTACTCAAATTGTGTTCACAAATTCACTTGAAGTACCTTTGAGGCCTTGAGCCTGTGTTCCGTCCTCTGCCTCCAAAATTGCTGTAGTCAGCCCGGTTTCCCCCACGGCTGCCACCACCACCTCCACCACCTACAAAATCAAATTAGTTTCAACAAAAAATTAGTTTCAACAAAAAAAAAAAAAAAAAAATCAGTTTTAATAATACCCAAGATTAACTGTTGTTCTGCAACAGCATAATCTCAACCTTTACGAAGCATTCAGGTTTTTATTCTCTTTCACGCTGCCAATATCTCCATGAACATAGTCACCCACTAACATACGTCAAAGGTAGGCTACAGGGTAAAAGGTTCCTTACAAATTCAAGTAGTAATCAATTCAGTGCATAAAACTTTAAAACCTTGCTTTTTAAAACTAAAAACTTGTTAAAAAAAATAATTTCGTGTTAAAATACAGGGTGTTTGGTAATTGGTGCATTATTATTTTCGGGGCCAATTTCCTCCATGAAAACAAGCGCCAAAAATTCCTAATAAACATGGGTTTGGGAATTACACCCTTCCTAAGGTTCCATGGATTGCAATCGTGGTGTACAGAATCACGAAATACAAACAGGGTGACCACTAATTTAATTAAACTACAGTAATAATAAACGTCTATCTGGAAAGACGTCAATGGAATATAAACAGCGGGATTACCACAAAGGGTTTGTTCGTTAATACTAAAGCAAGAGGTGTGTGTGGCCACAACGTCGCCATGCATGCAAGCCACTCGTTCCTTGTCAGGATCTGCGAAAGCCTCTGTACACTAAGACAGCTCTTGACCAAGTGTGATACTATAGGGATCTATGAGTGCTGTCATTGCCGAGGATGTGTGAAGAACCTTGTTTGTTACATCTTCGGTAGGGAGAAAAGCACAAGAAGTTGGAAAATGGCATTGGGTGAAGCTGGCTTAGGAGGGCACCAGCTCTCGTACAAAAAAAGCACTCCCGCAGTACTGGGATTGTGGTGGACGGCTTGCAGCGAACGATGGTGAAGTTCTTGCTGATACCGAGCTGGACTCCAAAATAATACGGCAACCACCACTTGCAAGGCTTTTAAAGCAAACTTCACACGGAAAGTGCCTTCGGGTCACCAACACCCGTGGGTTTATCTGAAAGACCATCTCTTGGTAACGTCCTGGCATTGGCCACGAAGCACATGCACATTTTAGCAGTGATCGGACCACTTTTCATTTTTTCTGCGTTAGCAACACTGATGTGCAATGTAGGGCAGTGAAGCATCCTCCAGGGTGCCGCCGTGTGGTTATTTTGGAATAGCGTCACTCATGGTGCACAGCCATGTGAATAGGCTTAAAATGAGCAGAGGACGAGACGCATAGGCACACCCCCGAGTTTCAAAAAGCCCCCACTGCTGGTTTCCGAGCCCCAATCATTTGAGCGATTTTCCGTAACACTCACAATGCTCAGAAAAGTGCCTTAACCAGCCCCAGTGGGATAGTCCAAGAGCGACTATCTCTTGGTATCGACCTTCTGGCATCGGCCACGGGGTACATGCAAATTTTGGTCATGATCTGACCACTTTTCATTTTTCCTGCGTTTCCAAGGCTCATGTGCAATGTAGGGCAGTGAAGCATCTACCAGGAGGCCATCGCATAGTTGGAATAGCACCGCTTACGGACCTGTGGTTAGGCTTAAAATGTACGGGAGGACAAACAGGAGCACGAAGAGAAGGTCCTGCTGGCCATTCTATCACCTGAAATGTGCTCAGCCCAGAAAGCAGTAAAGCACCTTACTGCAAGCGAGTTAAAAAGATCTCAGCCCTAAGCTCCCTCAAGAGGCTCCACCAAATCTTCGCCCAGATCAAAACGCACAAAGCTTTACCCAGATTAAAATTAATAGAGGAGATGCCTCATTAGGCTTATAAGGGCGATGTCGTCGGCAGAGTCTGAGCCATTGGAGGGGTTTGGGGGAAGTCGTCGGAACGACCACGGGGACAGAACAGGTTGGAAGGCTGAGGGTTAAAATTTTGGGAAGGGCCCGGGGTAGCCAACGGAGTCAATCTTGCTTTCTTGGCAGCCGAGGTGACCCAACATTTATAGTGTAAGACAGAACCAGAACTGTAGACGGGATCGGTTGTTTTCGCTTGAAGGGAGGTAATGCAGATTCCATTAACTCATGAACGCGTCCCCTGGATAAGAGGTTCACTATGGCGTTCGGCAACCAAGGACTGGAAGTCACCGAGTGTCTGGAGAACTGGGAAGAAAAGTCCAGAGGACCGTCGACGAATCCCGAAGTCTATCGCTTGGCAGCAGCCTTCCGTGCTTTTACCTGCAACTTGAGGCATTCGCAGGCCTCCTTGGCCTGGAACAGCTTGTTCTGAAGAGACCCTAGTTCAACAGTGGATAGAGCCAGACTGCTCTGAAGCAGAGACGCTGTTGCTGTATCAGGCGTAGGACCGGGAACCACAACGGAACCTGCTGAGGGAGACAGAGCACGAACTGCCCCAGGCAAATGCAGACAGGCCACGGAAAATGTGGAGAAATCGGGCAGGGGAGGTGCAACCTGCGACGATTCGGCAGAGGGTAGCGGGGTGCCCACCTGGCCAAGGGTTCTCGAGGCGCACCTTTTGCACGACGCATCATAAGGCACTCGCGGACCATAGAAGGGGAGCAGTACACAGCACGTTCGACGTGGTTGGAGTGTAGCGAACACCAGATGAAGCGTCGATCGCCGACCAATGGGTTATTATAGCCGGAGGCTGCTCAGTAGGATGCGCAGTGGGTAGCAACGCGTGGACCCCAAAACCTTAATCTCTAGTACAAACAGAATTGATAGGAGATTGCTAAAAGATCAAGTAATGGATATATTCATGGCAACAAATATTTTTGAATCACTTCGCACAAATCCAATTTGCTCAAAATTATTGCAGAAGGCTTACTCTGGTCTACCAACGTCAACCGTAGTAAGAGACTGAACGGTTCGCATCTATTGCTTATAAGCCTAATCGTT
This sequence comes from Lithobius niger, assembly GCA_023313725.1. Taxonomy (NCBI): domain Eukaryota; kingdom Metazoa; phylum Arthropoda; class Chilopoda; order Lithobiomorpha; family Lithobiidae; genus Lithobius; species Lithobius niger. The sequence goes on from JAHWFP010075919.1 coordinate 32,036, forward strand.
ACAATGTATTTAGGCTAACCTCACTATGCCACATATGGCACACATGCTTCTGCAATCGGCATTTTCACCAACAGCACACCGTGCCATAATCAACCATGGTCACCTACATTTACGCTAGACATTAAATGTCCCATTTTAAAATCCAAGCGCACGAACTCAACTCAACACCTAGGCTTCATCGGCCTCTACAATGTAAATTTAGTTAGGGTGGACAATTTTACTTCCGGTCAACGCCGCTTCCCCTAGGCCATTAGAAATGGAACGATCAAAAGCATTCTCGCAACGTCGCTATCTGTCCATCACTGCCCTACTTCCCCAGAGCAGCAGAAAACACGGCATAGTCTGCCGCTCACGGGGTTCTATCCCAGTTCATACGCTGCTATCGTCAACTCTGCGCAGTAAGCATTTAAAAATTTATACGCCACATCTCTTTTCCATGCGTTATAGTATAACGCTCTACTAGTTATTGTGCAACACTGGCTCTGGAGTTGTCGTATAACTCAAGGCATCGTCTGCCTTTTTATTCCTAGACGTACATCATCACTGGTTATCTTAACCATGAGGGATTGTGTACCCGTTTACCATAACATTCTCATAGTTATCATTTAACCCCGAAGGTATCGTTTACTTTTTATCTCGTCACATGAGTCAAGACTAATCTTTCGCGGGCATCATTTGCCCATTTCTCAACACGTAACAGCGCCTCGTTGGCAACCGCATATTTAATTCTTATTTTCCACTGTGCGAATGCTTATTCGCTACAAAACAGGCACTCCTGTTTTTAGTACCCGCCATATTCCACCCTCCGGTCTATTCTCATTCCTCTGCTAATCTCTGAACTGTAAGGTGGCCAAGATTAAAAACGTCCGGCGTCACGTTTTCTTCAACCAAACCAATTTTCCAAAATGCTGCTTGACGGAAATGCACCATCACCACCAACTGAATTAGTAGCACCAATTTACTAATACGTAGACGTGAGCCGCGGCAAAAGAAACAGTGGTAAGTAAGAGGAGCGCGGGAGAGTGAGTAGGGAGAGGCGTCAGGTGACGTAAATTTGCATAAATTGCAGCGTTACATTGTATGTAAATTCGGTTATACGACAAGGGCCGACAGTAAAAGGGATATTGCATTATGTTAAACAGGTAACACTTGAGTCGGAGTCTGCTAATGAGAAGTGTTCCCCTTAGAAAGCAGTGTTATCCCCCCACCAAGCTAATCCCACAGACTATTAGATCAAGGGAAGAATTTAAATCAGACTATGGCTACAACCTATAGCAAAGTTTTTTTATTTACCCTTTTTGTTCTGATATCACTAATGTGAATGGCTGAAACTTGGCAGGTTTTTTCACCCAGGTTGTGGGTTTTGTTTCTGATACCACTTATTTTGTAGTTTTTTTGGGTGGCATCTTTAATTCAGTTAAATTACAGTTCAATTGGTTTTATTCGCCGGTGGGTGGGGTGTCACTGCTTTCTTATGGGAACGCTTTTTGGTCAGTGCATGAGTTAGGCTCGGTACACCATGTAGAAAATGATCACTTACTGGCAGAAACTGGAGGGGTATTTTACCCTTGTGGGGTGTGTTTCTGACAGCACTTCGTATATTTTTTTGTTACATCTCAAGTTTTGCCAATGCCCAAGTTAGCGGTGTAGTTCTTAAATAGAGTGTGCAATTTTCTATGCGTTTTTGGGTGCATTTTTGATTAACGTTCAATTGCCCGTTTTTATTTTTAATTCAAGGTTAATTTTCAAATGGTCCCTACTGGTTTCACGAAAATCTACAGTGCTATCTATTACTGCATTTCTTATGAACGCAATGGGTTGCAACCGATGTAGTACCATAGACATTTACGGTGCAATGAACTGTATTTTGTCACTCCGACATAAGCTCCGTCCTTAATAAACGAGCAGTTATTTTTAGCACAGGAAGAAACGTTTTCA
>JAHWFP010075919.1:34073-56896 GCA_023313725.1 Lithobius niger
TTTTTGGATAGCAGGTGGCATACTCCCTTCATAAAAATAGCATTACAAATTACTGCAATCTTTGCCGTTAGCTCTTCTAACAATAGTACAACCCAAAAAAGCCCAGTCAAATGTTAACTGAATAAAACCCAGATCTGTCACAATATATATTGTCTCGATGGATGAATTTATCAATACTACTTTTATTACTTAAGATCAACCATCTTTACACCATTTTTCCATCTCGACACAGGTGACATTTTATTTGGCATTAACTAAAGGTATCAAGGTGCAAAGATCGCCTATTTCACAAAATTCAAGGCCAATTGGCCGCATTTATTTACCCTCACCATAGTCAAATTCATAAAAACCATGAATCCGTGACTTTCAGATAATGTACCATAGCCAGTGGCCACTAACGTAACAATGCTGGAGTGGAATAATGATATCCTCACAATGTCCTGACAAACTTGGCGGGCAGACAACCCACCGGGAAGAGAATATATTGAGTCCATTTTTCGGAGGTTGTGCAAGTTGGCAAAGTTGTCTGTTCTTCCCGTAAAGTGATCCACACCTGGAAGAACAAAAAACTATTCCCACTTGATAACTTCCGGCAAATTTGCTAAATAAACGCGTTTCCCGGCCATGAATCGCATGGTCTTGTTAGAGTAGAGTAGACATTGAGAGTAGACATTGTGAATGGTTAGATATTGGAAGGGGAACGGTCTAAAACTAAATTTGTGAATAAATGATGAAAGATATTGTGTTAATGCTAGATTGAATTCAGATGAGATACGCGAATGATTGCATTAACGCAGACTTATCCGTGATGGAGAACTCCACCCTGGACAGAAGTTAGTTTAGAAAATAAATATACTTGTTTTTAATGCCCACCCACCATTTTTAGACAAATTAATTTTACAAGCCCATGGGCATTTAATACAAGATTTACGGTCGGAGAATTCTGGGTCAATACAAAATAAATCTAGCTAAGCAAAAAGGTATAGCCTGTTTGAAAGAATAAGACCTAGAAAAACAAAAAATATGTCCTTTACATCTATAAGTAAACTGGTTATTTGAGCCATAATTCTTTAGTTACTAATGTTTGTCAAAATGATAATAATTAAGGCACAATTATAGGAAATCCAATTTTAAGCAGCACTCTCCAATGTCAATCGGCGAATTTTAAACCCCAACTTCCCTGAACTGTGATTAGCAACAGACCGACTAACTCTGGAACTATATATGCAGCATCATATTAAGCCTCGTAGAGGCCAGGTGCTTAAGAATTATTATGGCATCCTTTCCCCCAGTCCCTTAAAAATTTTTTTTTAGAAACGTTAGAAATACCAGGGTAGGGCCCGATTTCTGTTTTTGTTGCCTAACCGAAAACATACATTACCTGATTTTTCCTCATAGTAGTTTCCTTCTATTTGAAGGCTCAATTCCTAGCGATGAAAAGTTGGCTTCCCCGCCGTGCTTTAGCTCCCTTCCACGCAAGCGCGTGTGTGTCTATATAAAGCACCAGACACAAGCTGGTTACCACTCAGGGTCTACCTTAGCAACCGAGGGGAGGCCGGGCGGGTGAGGGTAAGTTTTTATTACCAACGAAAACTTCAATTACCCGATTTTTTTGTATAGCAGGCCGCGTCACATGGTGGCGAGTACCAAGAACGGAGGTTATCCGTGCTACGAGTCGGCTGCCCCGGAATCTACAGACCCAGATGTCCATGCAGATGTCCATGCAGATGTCCGAGAAGTCAGATCGTCCCCTCTGGCGGGAGAGGGGCGTCCGGAGAGATCCTAATTTAGGTGTAGGCGACCGTGATGATTCGAGGTCGATTAAGTAGAGCAAGAAGCAGTCGTACGCAACCGGACCAACTTGGTAATGGTCGGCACAAGCTGTGGGGCAAGTGTTCAGAAGGGAAGACTAAAGACATGGATGGTGACCATGTTCTGGGCAAGGTAAATGACAAGAAGTTAGGCATGCTGACATGGCAAAAATTTCATTACCTTAGATGATAGTGAGAGGGTCTTGATCCAAGCGTCCACGTCCTGGTGGAGGGCGGCGGTTTCAGCCTGGTAGAGCGGTCGACGACCGACCGGTCGGTAGTCATAGTTCATGGACATCATCTCGGAGGGGAAGGTGACACTAAGTGGTGTCTGTAATGGTTCTAAGTGGATTGGCAGGAAATAGCCAACATATACGATCACCAAATATGTTGCTAAGGAGGTCGAATGTAACTGACCACAAACATTAAGTGTTCGATTCGATTCTGTTTTTCCGTGAAAGAGGAAGTGCAAAATTGAAGTGAGAAACACCTGTCTCCATGAGAGTTTTTTTTTTTTGGTTTTATTTTTCTGAAAAAAAAATCCTGTAAGTCATTGGAGGTGAAGAAAAAGTGTTCCTTTGTCCTAAGTTGGTAAGAGCGGCCAAGGAGCCGTAGGCTCAGTGAAAGAAGAAAACATCAGGGTCAGAAAGGCGGCCGCATGCAACAATCTTCGCAGTTGTATTTTGGATGGTGGAAAATGTCGTGACGAGACATAGGTTTTTTTTTTTTATAAATAGGTTAAACTTGTAATCAAAAGCAGTTGTGAAAGAAGCAGAAAAAAACTAAAGGGAAGAGCCAGTGAGTGAAGGATTACTCAATCCGGCATAGCAAAGCATAACATTGTGTACAATGGCAGAGCCCAGAACCCGAGCACCATACCTTTTGCTTATTCACGACAAGCTGTGCAAGGAGATCGAGATGAGGTCGAGGAACATTGCACAATGCCACCAAAGACCGGGACGAAGGTGGATGCGTCGTCGAATTGCCACACACTAAATGATGATAGTTGACGAAGTGGGGAGAGGAGGCGACCGAAGACCAGGAAGAAATCGCCTGACCCTTTGTTTGGAGCATGAGTGACAGCGGAGTGAGATCCTCGACTGGGTAGGGAACCACAGGGACAGGTCGATCGGCGACCCCTTTCTCAACGAGAGCGGGAACAGGAGACTGATGATTGTGTGCTTTGTGATCCCGATAGTTCCTTGATCGAGGGGGAAAGCGACCATGAGGTAGCCTACGAGACTTTCACTTGGCGCAATGCTGCTCCCTCCATGGCAGTGAGCGAGGCAAGGGCGAAAGTTTCCTAAACTTTTCCTTTATCAGTCCGACTGTAATCCGGAGAAAAGTAACTTCATCCTGTAGGCGACGGATTTCGTCGGTCAAGTCAAATTGGAGTGATGCAGGAAGACCTCGGTCGCAAGGTGAGCATTGATGACTTTTTGGAGAACTGGAACTGAGGCCGCTCGTTGAGATTCTACCTCAAGAGCAGTCTGACGTAGGGTATCTACCTCAGACACGAAGGAACGAGCCGTCAAAAGCAGAGTTGCACTTAACATTGAAGAGGGCCAGGTTATCTGGACCCAACTGAAGCCCACGTAGAAGCGTCGACCGAAGGACGTCGTCTTAGGGAAAAACCAGTCGGACAGGAGCGGCCGAAGGAAGTCCTGTAGATGAAAATGAAGGGTCCAATGTAGGTGGAGCGACCGAGGAAACTGGTGACCGCAACACAGGAACCGTGGATGTAGAAGAGGTGGGCGCATTCTTCATCTGCAGACGTTGAGTGTACTTGTGGTTGCGGCAAGACGTCGACAGGGGAGATAGTGAAGTGTTGCCGATCGGCACCGGAGGCGTAGCGACCAGAGGAGCCGAAGTGGATAAGGTTTACAAGGAGGACTTCCTAGTGCGACGAGGCTATTTTAATGGTGAACCGGAGAGGGCCCATTAGGGACCTAAGTCTGCGGCCAAAAGGGTTAACAGTTTGCCTTCTGGATGGCTCGTTGTCGCAACTTTTTGCGCCGTAGAAGGTTTTCCCATTCCTCTTTAGAGAGACGCGCACAAACACTACACTTCCTGTTGTACCAGTCGCACGTATGGTGAAAATGGCAACATGGATTGGGATCGAAGTGAATCTTGATTCCTGTGAATTCTAAGCAGGCACATCGGACGGGGTCCAGATATGTGCCAGAATGGTTGAGAACAGGAGCCGAAGAACCAGAAGGAGAAACGACTGAGTGTGATGGAGGATCCCTGGTAGTTGGTGTCGGTTGAACGCTGGCCCGGAAGAAGCATTTGAAAAGACACGGTAAACAAGAGCAGCACCTGTGCCTTCTGGCGGCGTTTTAGTGTCCCTAGAGACTGTCGACCGGCAGCCTGTCCTGAACCAAGAGAACAATGAAACGGTGGTCGAACGTTGCTTGTAAGGAAGAGGAGGCATCTGTTAGCTGCATCCAGTCTTGTGTTAAGCCGTGAGGCTCGTATCAGTGACCTGGGGTTGGTATGCGAAACGTCGCTGGGATGTATGGCATAGTACAGGCAGAGTTGTCCCCCCACTCCCCCCCTTTTGTTTTGTGACGCAAAGGAATGGAAGGAGGCGGCGGGACGGGGTTAGGGGGAACGCCCCTGAGGGGGGATAAAACCGACGGTGCCGATTACCGCCTTAACCCTTTATAGCCTGGCGTCCCTTTAAAAGAACGGCTACTGAACGGCAGTCCCAACGCGCAACGCGAGCTTTATGAGGGGACCCCGAGTAAAGCGAGCAGCAACAGCCCAGTGGTCAGCGTCCTCGTCTGCAAACCAAGTGAATGCCGGATCGAATCCTGCGACAGACCCAACTATCGTATGGGACTTTAAAAAATATCCAGTTTGGCATGGGCATTATAGGTCAACGTCAGCGTGGCGGCTGAGTGATGATCGGAAGACAGATGCAGCAGAAGTAGGGACAAACAAGGGAAAGGTGACGGCCGCCTCTTACGGTCGTTACGTCGGAGGCGACTGCACAGTGCGAGAGTCGCGATGTCTTTCCATCATGCCCACAAGTCGACATTTGTCATATATTGGTTGTTTCGTTTCTTTACGTGTTTTAGTGCGTTCTGGTACACATGTTTTTTTATTGTTTTTTTAAACAAAGAACAAAGAACCAAAGCAAAGGTGGCGGCCGCTTATTGTAGCCGGGCAAAGGAGTCCGTGCTTGAAGAGGAGGAAAGATCGGGGCAGCTTCCTGTGACCGGCACTGCAGTCGGTAGAGTTAAGACAGTTTGTGCATGAAGGAGTGAGCGCGTCCGGACGATCCTGGACGGAGGCGAGCAGTAACGGCTGTGGAACTGTTGGCAAGGCGACCGAATGGAGCCTTGAAATACCAGCGAAAGCAATCTTGATGCTGGCGACCATAGCCGGGGACGATGGTACTAGGGTAAGGAAGTCCGGAGAACCCTCATGGGGCACCATCCCGAGCTAGGAGAGGATGCCGTTGGACAAGCATAGGTAAGGGCAAGCTCTGCGCAAAGGAGACATGGTGACGATGATACCGAGGAGGCGGGCACCAAAGGGGCGACTGCAGAAGAAAAGAGGCGACTCCGGTGGCGACCCAAGGGGTCGGTCGTGGGTGGCGGAGGTCGAAGGGGCTACGACGTGAAGGTGGTGCTGTCAGAAGAAAAGAGGGAACCGGCAGCTTGATGACGGCTGGTTGCGGAAAGGCGCCCGTAGAAAGAGTAGCTGATGTGTTTGAAGCTGCAAGAACGGCCGTAGCTGGTCCGGGAAAACAGCAGGTTGTAGAAAGCCGCTGGTGCACAAGATGAACGAACAATCCCAAAGGACGGCGGCCGAGGAAACCAGGGAAAAAGAACCGGCGAAGTTGTAATGGGTGTTTATGAAGCGGGACCGATGCTGGCGGCTGAGACTGAGAAAGAAGCTGAGGAAGAAGCGCTAGCCAGCCGGAAAAGTGGGCACCGCGGACGGACCGCTGCACGCTGGCGACCTAAGTCTCCAAGAGGCACTGTAAAGAGGTTGGCAGGGACGAAGCAAGAATATGCGGCCAGTTCAGAAGAATCCGTGAAAGCTTGCAGAACGGCGGGCAACCAGACCTTTTGGGCAGTGCACCCAGTGACAGACGAGCTGGCCGTGGCGCCCAGGGCCAAACTGTTTTTATGGGAGATGGTGGTCCCCGAAGGGGGCCGGAGATTGAATCCGGATGGGCAACCGTAGAAGAGGTGGCGACTGGTGAGAGAAGACAACAGATGCCGGACAGGAAAAAAGAATAATCCGGATACCCCAAGACAACCGGATAATCCCTGTTTGGCGTCCAGAAGATCAGCAGAACCAGGAAAGGCGACCGGAGGCAACACTCAAAAGATATGATCGGGAGACCCCAAGAGAACCACTCGTCGTGGTGCCCTAGGAAGAAAAGATAAACCCAGCTCGTATCGGGTGCTTTATATAGAGGCACACACACATGCATGGAAGGGAGCTACGAGCACGGCGGGGAAGCAAACTTTTCATCACTAGGGATTGAGCCTTCAAATAGAAGGAAACTGCTATAAGAAAAAATCGAGTAATGATATTTTCGTCAGCAATAAAAAGACTAAAATTCCAGAGCCTGCACCTGCTTAATTTTAGTTTTTATAGCCTAACAGAAAATATTACCTATTTTTATAGCGTTTCTCTCCTTTTGAGCTTTAATTCCCTAGAAAACTTGAAAGTCGGCCTCGCAGCCAGGCTTGTACTACTGCGCATGCGCAAGGATGGGCTGGCTATATAACCTCGGCGCAGCCATCCGATGGCATAATTTCTCTGCACCCAGAAACTCGACAATGGAGGGGAGGCCAGGGTGGGAGTTTAGGTAATATATATTTTTTCGGTTAGGCAATAAAAACTAAAATTAAGCAGGTGCAGGCCCTGCAATTTTAGCCTTTTTATAGCCGACGAAAATATACATTACCTATTTTTAAAGCGGACATTGTAACCAGGAGGCGGCTAGGTTACCTGTCCCCTCTTGTACAAGCCAGCATCCCCAGGAACAAGTCCCTGGTGAAGACAACCCTGAATCTTAGGCCAATTGTCACAGAGTTGGAGTAACACTAAGCGGATCGGAGGCGGTCCGCTGCGTTAGAAGAGGTATCCTTCAGTGAGACCAGGCATTGCAGTAAGAATGGATAAAATTTATAATAATGGTTAAAGAAGCAGAAGAGAGCACCGCAGCAGGGGTCTTAACACCGTGGGGTACAAGATAGAGTAACAGAAAATTACCGAAAACTCCTACCTTGCTGGGAGGATGACGATCTCCTGCAAGACGGACCAAAAGCTGGAGTAGTGGTCGGTTTTGTGAAGGATGGAGCAGACGTCCTTTGTAGGATGGTAACTGCCGGCAGATCAGGCACACTCAGGACGGCTAATGTTCGTAACCGGAGAATAAATGAAGCAGATGCGAAGAACGGATTGTGAACAGAAGATGGTGGCAAAAAGAAGAAAATCGTGCATCATGGGACGTGGTAATAAAAGGCTCACTAATATGGAGCCGAAAAGTCTGGTGAGTAAGGCACTTCTTGCACTGGGGAGTGTGTCTTCACTGACTGGTGGAGTGAGCATCCTGTTAGAGTGAAACTGGAGAGGCGGAGACCACTCTGGGAGGATAGTTGTCGGGAGTGCGATATCCACAAGATGTAGCGGAGGGGCCTTTTAGTGGAGATGGCAGTGGGGACGGAGCGTCTTGATGGACCTGGAGGACCGGTGGAGAGGCGGATGCAGTTGCAGAGGCAGGATGTAGCAGTGATTGAATAAGGAGCGGAGGCCTGAGCAAGCCTGAGACGTCGGTTGCAGGAACGCGCACAGTAATAGGTTCTCCACGGAGGAGAAGCAGGGATTGGAGACACCCAAGCATTACGTGCACGTAATAATGCGTAGGGATCGGTAGTGTTGATTGACGAGCGTGAGTTCGTTGGAATGGGCAATGTTCAAAGCACGCAGGCCCCGTGTAATGGCAGAGCGGATCACTGCAAAAGTTGGGAACAGTCGGACGTGAAGCGGACGGCGCACTAGTCGGAGAGAAAACTTGAAAATTCTAGGCAGAAGGTTGAACACGGACGGAGGTAGATGTGGCTTCTGAGAGGATGGTGGCGCTTGTTAATAAGACGAAGGCAGGAGCGAGACGAAGTCGAGCAATCTTGAGTTTTGCCGTGGGTTTCACCCTGGACGTACCGGCAACCGCCTCTGTAGCTGAAAGAGCAGACCGTTTGTGAGGATGAACGGGGGGCAGCGGATGGGGAGCAGCACGTTTGGAGGCTTTCTTTCAAGACAAAGGAGTAGTCATAGCTAGAGGTTATGTCCGAGCAAGATTCTGTTCCTCACGTTTACGAGCCGCCCGCAGCATCCTTTGTCGTGACTGGCGTTTTTTTGCGGATGAGCATCCAGCGACTTGGCGAGATGGCAACACAAACCTGGCAGTTCCAATCCAGTCCATTACACTGCCTGTGCCGTTAACACAGGGATGTGAATCGAAATGAAATGCGGTGGATTTTCCAGCAAAACCCAAGCATTTACACGCTGTTGGAGAAGGAACATTGATTTCTTTCGCGGTTGAAACATTTTCGGTGGCGTTGTTTCGACACGAAGGACGGGATCTTCAGACGAAGAGTCTGACATGTTGTGCGCTAGGGAGGACACGAGAAAAACCGTTGGGTATGCGAATTTGAAAGGAGAGGCGGACGACAGAAGTGGCGTCCGGTGGCGGAACCTGTAAGCACAGCATGGCCTGCAGACACGACACTGTGGCGCGGACGGAGTGTAAGCAGCGTCTAAAGCACGGGCCTGTTATATGTCTCATGGTGCTGCGTGTAAATGGGATGGCGGATGAAGCCAGGGCTGATATGATGGCATTTCTTTGCACCCTTCCCTCACCCCCCCCCCCCCTTTGAGCCTTTTCACAGCAGTCGGGAATCTTTTTTTTTTTAATATAAATGCCACACAGGCGGACTTAGGGAGAATGATGAGGAATGGGCGATCTTCATAACGGACGGAGGACAAAGGCGGACAGGAAAGCTGTGATCAGGAGGATCGATGGCCGTCTCGCCAATATTGTAGAAAGTCAATGGTGTTGTAGTTACTTGACAGAGTATCCTTCGGTGTTGATTGAAGGACCGAAGATGGCACGGGCCTACCTGAAAGGGGATGGAGACAGGACGAAGAAAATTTTGAGTCAGAAAGGACCAATGAAGGATCATGGTGTGGTGAATGCGGAGGCAGATCATGGTTGGAATCTGATGGAACATTATTTAGCGAGGATCTTGGATGGATCAAGTCCAAACTAGTTGCGAACAGCGTCATCGTAGTTCTTGGATTATATTGGTTTTTTTTTCTTTTTTTATGAAAAAAGGGAAGTAACGGGGTGAAAGTGCTTCAATGGAAGAGTGAAGGATCACTCACGACATGCGAGTCTTCTGGAGGATGCGGATCTTGAGGCGGAGTAACGACGAACGTGCAAGAGACACTGCGAGAGTGAGTGAAGGTAACGGAGGACGTGCTGAAGGACGTGCGTTTTTCTAGTCTCTTCTTTGGTGTCATGGCAGTGATTCCTGGGACCGATACTTTGCGGGAACGAAGGACCGGTGGAGACGGTGAAAGAGGTAAATAGTGCGGTGACTATTGTCCTAGAATAGTGTAGTGGATGTCTAAGTTGGGAGAAGCTGGCAGCTCTTTACAAAGCAGGTCCACTAGAGCAGGTGAAGATGGCGGAGGAGGATCGTGGCCCAGAATATTGTCGAGAGAGGACGAGCACGCCGGTGAAAGGACATAAACGCAGAAGCGTCGTTGAAAGGTCGGAAAGGGAACGGGCAGGCGGATGGAGTCTGGCGGATGAAAGGTAGGTGAAAGCTGGATTGATGATCCGAGGAGACTAGCGAAGGCTGGTGAAGGTAAGGACGGAGGCGGATGGCGATGTGCACGTCCGAGGATCGTAGAATCAGCAGATGAAGAGGATGAATGACTAGAGGACGCTGCCTGCGAGATTTATGGGATGTGACCCGAGGCGGATCGGCCTCTACGAAAAGCGCCCCTGGTTGCTTCAGAAAGAAATGAGGCTATTGACGCTGGGAAAGTAGCGAATGGTGGATTGACGGGCTGTTGGAACAGCTGAGGATCGTTGAGTAGGGATGCGTCCAGACCGAAAATGTGTCAAAGTACAAGGTGGAATTATCCTGATCCTAAGGGAGGACGGAGTGGCCCTCCGGCCTGCGGATCCAAGGACTGTAGAAGGAAAGGCCGGGAGAGAAGCCTCAACCGGTAGAATCTCGGAAGACATCCTACGGAAGCGGATGAGAAGATGATGGAGTAGCTCAAGGCGATCACGTTGACGTGAGCGTCCTAGGAGATATGATGCCATCAGATGGCTGCGCCAGCCCAACCTTGCGCATGCGCAGTAGTACAAGCCTGGCTGGGAAGCCAACTTTCAAGTTTTCTAGGGAATTAAAGCTCAAAAGGAGGGAAACACCATAAAATTAGGTGTACGGACGAGGGCTACCCTCACACCGAGTTTCATCAAGTTTACACGACCAGTTTTTGAGCCCCGACCGTTTGACCCTGTGTGGGACTTAAACGTATTATTTTCGTCGGCTATAACAAGAATATTTTGCCGGCTCCCAGCCAGGCCAGCTAAAAATGGTTTCTTTTGCTGAAAAAATACTATACCTGTCAATTTTTGCATTATTGTCTCAATGATGTTGTGAGTGCTCGAGAATTGAATGGTCTCCTCAGTGACAACCACGCATGCGCATGTGTGGTCCTCCCTTAAGAGTGGCGGTTACACGGGCTCGTCATCTCTGTATCTCAATTGTGTCAAAAGGTGACTTGAGAGGGAGGCAGGGAGGGGCCTAAGGTATAGTATTTTTGGAGCAAAAGAAAACATTTTTATGCTGGAAAAAATCTAATTACCTGTCCAATTTTTGCATTGACAGGCCGACCTCGTCAAATTAGGCGGCGGGCACCTTTTGAGAGAGTTCCCCGAGGTTCTGAGGCAGTCGTCAGCTTGTAGATCTTCGTGTGTATACTCGTTGGGAGCAACCACAGGAAGGAAGAAACTTCTCAAATTGGTCTGTTGGATTTTTTTTTTTAACCTTCAAGTCTAAAAGAGAAGGAGGTGACAGTTACCTTTGATGTGGATGGCTGATCTTCAGTGTCCGGTGGTGTTCTTAATAGGCTGTAGATGCTTCGCGGCAGGGGGGGTGTTCACTTTGCACTGGGAGATTGGCACGAGTTCCTCGTTTTTTTTTAAGAAGGTTTCAGAAAAAAAGGGGGGGGGGGGGAAGGTCTAGAGCCTTTTTTTGGGGGAAGAGAAGAGACAATTTGAATCATACTAGCCGGGCGATAGAGGTCAATTTAAGGCCACCTTTCGAAATGAGAGGGGGTTCTTAAGGGGATTGTTTAATGGAGGTAAAAACAGTTCAAATTACTTGGCCAAAAAGTACAGGGTGGGTAGTTAGAGTTCGAGAAGTTGGCCGGCTAGGTTTCCCTAAATACTTGATCAAGGGGAGGTGGATAGGAGCGTAGACCCATGCAGTAACTTCTAGTTTTTGTTCTGCACAGGACGCAGTGCATGTCTGTGGCAGGAACCATGGAGAGCATGGTCATATTAGGGTGGAGTGGGCGGGAAACCTGTGAGTTGTCATATTGCCACAGCTAGTATGATTGGCGGTTGTGGCAAGAGGCTGATAACTTTATGGCTTTCCATGCTTCAGAAATGTGGGTTTGCTTCTGTTGAAACAGGGTGTCAGACGTTTGTTGGAAATAAAAGTTCGAAACTGTCCAGATATGAGTGAAAGTATTCCAGGGGTCTTGTTGGAAATGAGGATGGTCTCACCCTTGGGTCTGTAGGAGTTGCCTGTAGGGTGGGGTGAATGAAACGGTTGGGTGGTTTGTAGGAAGGGCGTGACTTCTGAAGATCGTCGACCAAATGAAGAGACCATGGGCAGTTGATTGTGGGTGGATTTAGCCCAGTGTGTGGAGAGATCGTTGAGGATTTCTTGGCTTGGACAGCTTTCAAAAGGAGTGTGTCAGTTAATTCTTTTAACTGTGGAGCGCTTTTGGTCCTTAAGTAGTTCACTTCGGCTTTAAGGTTTGTGATGGATCCGTGCTGACGCAAGAAGGCATCAAGGAGATGGAGAAGATATGGCTTGACTTTGGCTAAGTTTTCTCGTATTGGCGCCAGGCACAGACATTGAGCCGTAGTTTGTGCTTCGTGGTGAGGAATATTTTTTCGTGATTGACCTCAATGATGTCAACCCGTAGAGAAAGGTGGGGTTTGATTGTCATGGCGGGACGACGAGCCTCTTGGATTGGCGTTTCTTTCGTGGTTGTGGACGACGTTGAGTCCAAATGGAGAGGGGAGGATTCCCCGTCCGAGTTTTCGTGCTGTGGTTAATGTGGAGTGGCCGGAACTTCGAAATCCTGGGAGATCGGGATGTCATCAGCTGGAATAACTTCGTGGATGGGTGAAGGGCTTTCTTCGAGGACCGGAGGCTTCTTCCGAGATCACAGTGATAGTCACAATGATGGGAGGGTGTTTTCCGCAGCAGATGAGCGGATTGTGATCGCACTGCCTGGAGTGTCCGTAGGGTTGGAAGATTTTGCCCAAGATTGTCGTGAGAGGGGTGTTAGCCCCGGAACAGGTTGGCGTCTTACCTGAGGTGGGTGGAATGGCTGCCGTGGTTGAAGTAGATGAAGCCTTGCAGAGTTTCAAGATGGTTTTCCTGTGGCTGATGGCTTGTCTTCCTTGTGGAAGACAAGAGTTATCTTGAGGCAATGGCACGCCATGTTGACGCAGATCGCACATGGATAATTGTAATATTCGCAGACAAGATGGTACTGGCATACCATCTTGTGTGGGTCGATGCGTTTGGGGTTGAGAAGGCCGGCGCAGTGACAAGTCTCTGGGTCAAGGATGGACGGTACACGTCCGAAGTAAACGTCTACTTCATCTTCCAAAGGTTTGGGCTTCGTCTTGACCATCCTAGCTGGAAGTCCAGAAGAAAATGCGGGATTGTGGGATGCTATTTAGCGGTGCGAAAAAATTGCAACAACGCGAGGTCACATGTTTAAGGCAGGAAAACAGCTGCGTGAGGCCGGAAGTGAAAGGAGGAAGAGGAAAACTGAAGGGAGCGACGGTGGCGCGGCTGGATGAAAGTGGCGATGTTGGTCTTGAGAGGTGCAGAGGAGAATAGCTTGCAAAGGGGAACCTGGATGAAGGATGGGATCGCCGGAGTGGGGCGGTCGGTTCGTCGGGAGACGAAGGCAGGCAGAGACTGGAGAGAGGAGAGTGATGGCAAATCAGATGATTGATGTTTATTAATCCTCTTCTTTTTTTGTGATGTGAGACGACCGCAAAGGCGGATAGTTGCCAGAAGAAAGGAGGGGTGTGCGAAAGGATCTTCAAAGCTAGCCCCTGGGGAAGATGAAGGTAGAAGGACCGACAAGATTTATGAAACGGGATGGTGGGCAGCCGAAGGGCGGGGGGAGGCCGTGGCTGCAGAGAGACATCAGGTTGGGACTTGACAATTGGAAGCGAAAGGCTATGGGGTTCCGAAGACAGGCGGTTGAAGGGTATCAACTAGAGGGCTGGACAGTTTCAGGATTCGGGCGAAAGAGTGTCTGCGTGGTAAACATAAGGCCGGGCGAAAAAACGTATAACGTTGGAGGTGATGAACCTTGTGGAAGGAGCATCGTAGATGCAGGTTGTTTTCGAGCATCATTCCAGTGTACAGTGAAAAGGTTGGAAGCGTGATGAATCCGAAGGGCAAAATCAGCGGTACATGGTGGAGTTTCGACGAAAGGCGGTTTCAGTGCAAGTGCGGCCTCAACGGAAGAAGCCGGTTACACAGAAGTCGGTGTTGGCTGCCGTGACCGAGGTTCGGGAAAAAGACCAGGGGAATCCAGATGTGATGAGGACCGAAGGGATTTCCTGTGTGCAGGGGGAAGACCGGTAGTTTGGTGTTCCGAGGGGCTGGTTCCATGGGGCGCAGGCCAGCCGAAAGGCAGAGGAAGATAAAGAGTGCGATGGCAGGTGAGAGAGACTGGAGAAACCGGGATGGGAGCCGGCTGGTGTGCCTATGAAGGGACGACTTGAGCAGTTGAGGCCGGGCGAAAGGCTATGGGAGTTCCCGTAGTGGTCGGTGGCAGGCTCGAGAAACCGACAAGACTGTGGCTTGGAGAGAGGCTGAGATATGAGGCATGCAGCGGCCTGATACGGGGCACAAGCAGAGCAGAATATGAGCACAGCAACGGGGTGGCAGAGGAGGTGAAGATCGGACGAAAGGCTGAGGAAGTCCTTGAGGTCCAAGCGGCAGGTAGGGCAGACCCGAGGACAGCAGGCTTGATGGAGCTGGGATCAGAAGGTCAGTCGATTTGTATAAGAGAAGAGCAGGTTGGGGACCGAGAGTCCATAGACAGCAGGACAGGGAAGTTCCAGGGATGCGGCTCATTGTGGGAGTGGAGGCTTGCTGTGTGGGGAGGAGACCGGACAAAAGGCAGAAGAAGCGCTTGAAGCATTGGGAAGGCGGTTTATCATTAGTTGAAACGGAAGTCAATGGGTAGTCACCGGGTTGCAGGGCAGGAAAGGGATCCGGCGGTGAGATCTTAAACCAAAACGGAGCACGGAGCCGTGTTTGAAGAAAACCAGGGACAACATCTAGATGATTGGGGCCAACGAAGGGCAGACTTGGGGAGGCGATGGTCGACCTAAAGGCAAAAAATGCACCAACGGAAGGTGGAACGGTCCCGGGAAAGACGGGAAGGGAGCCACGTTGTTTTCAGTTGCAACGAAGGGTAGACCTCGAGAACGAAGGGCGACCGCAAGGCAGGGATGAACCCCGGCTGTCAAACGGAAGGTGGAGCGGACCCGGGAGAACACGGATTGGGAGCCATGTTGTTTTTAGATCCAACGAAGGGATAGGCACAGGAATAAAGAGCGACTGAAAGGCACGGGTGGTACCGGCTGCCGAATCGGAAGGTAGATCCGACCTGGGAGAGCACGGGAAGGGAGCCACATGTTTTTGTACGAAGGCGAAGAACCTGACAGAACGAGCGGCCGCCTGTGGCGGCAGCTTGAGACAAGGAAATGGCGAGCCCGCATAGCCGCCACTCTTATAGGGAGGACCACGCATGCGAATGCGTGGTTGTGTCACTGTGGCGGCTGTTCAATTCTCATACAATACAAAAATTGACAGGTGTAGGATTTTTTCCAGCATAAAGAAATTGAAATTTTTTTTATATACCTTTCCAGTAAAAGTAAAAAAATTTATTTTAAAATAGTACCTTATATTTTTCCCGTGACCATGAGGTCTTTTTTCGGCCTGTGGCCCCGTGCTTTAGCATCCAAATCACTCACCTTAATCTGGCCCTGAGCGAAGGTTAAGCGACGAATAGTTTGTGGGATTGTGCTCAAATTTAGCGTAACTACACAATTGTTTCATCAATAGTAAGGGAGCAAAGGAACTTATTCAACACAATAGGCATAAATGCATAAATTAAAAAAAAAAAACATGCTTAGGGCCACTTAAAAAAAGAAAGTTGTTTCTCGAGCCTTTTAAAAAAAAAATCGGTGCGGGCGGGCGGTTTTTTTTTTTATTATTTATAGGGATCGACCGGATAGTATTTTTCCGGATCCGGATCGGTTCCGGATAATTTGATGCTAGTGCCGGATCGGCCGGTGCCGTATACCGGGTAATTCACACAAAAATGATGAAATAAAGATATGTATATTTTCTCCTCATAAGTTGCACATGGTGTTAATTTTCGTTTTGTTTTACATGACTTTCTTACATTAGTCACTTGGAAGTCGTAACGCTATTAAGAGTACAGTACAGTATAAGTGCCTATAGGCTACAGCACTCTACTGGTTTGACAATGTTCTAAATTTTTTGAAACAAACAAAGCACTATAATTAGGTTAATCAATAAAAAAAACATTTTTCTAATTTAAGGATTTCTCATTGATTAGCCTACTGCTTCATTTCGAAAAATAATTTGCAGAATTTTGCAACATTTGTGAAAACAGTATATGATATGCATTTATTTTATCTTTAAATTGTTTAAATTCTAAATAATACCAAATAAAATAACTTAAAAAGCTGAAATAAAAAAAAAGTTAGAAAATTATTTGCATGTTTAAACATGGTTATCAGTTAATCATGCCTGGTTTTAAAAAATAATCTTTTTTATTCTCCAAAATATTTTAAAATTTTGTTTAATTATAAATTAAACCAAATAAAATAATAACGTAAGGTGAAATAAAAATAAGGCACTAAACAAATATTTAAAGTTTTAAACAAGGTTTACCAATTAATTATGTCTGGGCTTTGAGTTGGCTACAAGAGCCTATATCTGGCATATAAATAGAGCTGTATAAAATCATACAGGTGAAAATAATTTTTTTTAAATAAAAATATGTGCAGATTTAAGTATGGGTGTTTTCAGTTAGACATTTCAGGTTTAGGAGCTGGATAATTACTCGAACAGTTGACTACCTCCTCCAGGTGAGGCTCCATCTTTGTTGCTACTGGATGTGACAAATGCAATGTTTACTAAGTCTAACAACGAATTAAGGGAGCAGATTATCAGTCTCTCCAACAAAATGAATTTTGGATACATC
Organism: Lithobius niger; assembly: GCA_023313725.1. Lineage (NCBI taxonomy): Eukaryota > Metazoa > Arthropoda > Chilopoda > Lithobiomorpha > Lithobiidae > Lithobius > Lithobius niger. The sequence goes on from JAHWFP010075919.1 coordinate 50,510, forward strand.
AAAGGCACTCAACATTTATCCAGTGAAGTAAATAATCGGATCTTTCTTCCAGAAATTAAAAGTTCAAAGGTGACAATTTTAACGTTTGCAGCTTCGTGCGTTAGGCCTAACTCACTCACCACGTGCGATAGGGAAAACATGCCAGTTATACGTTACACCTAATCTATGCGGTTGATGTTTTTTTGCGGTAAGGCAAGGTAAGTTTGATAGGAGATCATTAAAAAAAATATTATGAATTCAAGCCGTATTTGTGGAAATACCTTTTTTAATTAAGATTTTTTCGTGGAGAAATGAGCCAACTTTCCATACAACTTGACTGGTAAATAACGCTCGATTTGTGCTCCCCGATAAAAATTTCGATATTTTTTTTTTTTTTGGGCATCTTCGTTTCGTATTCTCCCAATCATATTTTTGTATAATAAGTTACAATATATATACGTAGGAAATCGATGAATTACAAACACTCGCACACAAAAAAAAGAGTCCGGTGAATTCGAAATTCGTTAGAACAGATCGTGAGTTGACATTTCTGGTTGCCGTAAACCAAAAAAAAAACGTCGGTGCGGGGGGTTTGGAGTCCGTGCGGCGGGGCTTGAGAAACAACTTCTTTTTTTTAAATGGCCTAGTGCAATTTATTTTGCTTTGTGGCAAGCAGAAACTAGGAAATTGTGTAGGCAACATTGGACTGACATTCGAGAGGGTTGTTTTGAAGTCATCTTCAGGACAGGGCACCCCCAGACACTAAGCACAACAAGGTGGATTTGCACGGACATTTTCAGCAACTATGTAGATTAGTCATACTATACTACAGTAATAGCAATCTCCCTAGCAAGCACTCTTTCCACAGTAATGTAGCTTAAGCCAAAGATGGAACTTACCAGCTGACGACATTCATGCTAGCATTTGTATTTTGGCTACATTACTATATAAATTTTTACTAACCAGCCAGCCGTAATATCAAGCAGAGGCCAGTAAAGCAATTCAACATTAAGCAGTGCTAAAGGATCTTGTCTTAACTATCTACGTACTAAAATATTAGTCATGATCCAGGAATTAGGTGCAGAGCAAAAATAAATACGAAGTTATCTAATAAACCTACTCAATTGTGTTCCAAGGCTTAAGAGAAATCAGTGCAAAAATAATTCTCCAAACAAAGGAGAAAACTTACTATAGCTTCGATTGTAAGGATCTCCTGAATTGTACGAATTGTACTGATCAGACCTTGGTTGGTAGGTATCTGCAAATCCATCGGGAGCTAATGGATTACAAATTATACAAACTCAAGAGGGGAAAACAAAAACAAAAATCCAAATAAAACCCACCTAAAAAAAAAAATCATAAGTAAACAAAACAAAGTAAATCTGATAAAATGCAGCTTTTTTTCCCCCTGAAGTAGACTAGTTAACAGAAAATGCAGTTTAAGAAAATCTCCTACAAAGGTCTTTTATAAAGGCTAAATCACCAAATAAGGGTAATGTCAACTTTTAACTTTTCCAGTGCAGGTTATTCCAAAAGTAACCACTTCGAATACCATTCCCCAAAACTGCATTTTACCTTTAATAACTGAAAATAGAAAAACTACGATGGTGAAACAAGTAAAAATTAACTGCACAAAAACTGAAAAGCACACTTTTTTCTTTTACTGCTTTACAGCTTTCTTTTAAAATACTTTGTAATAGGGCTGGAGCATTGTAGCTAACAAATTAAGGCACACATTTCACTTAAAATCGCAGAAATTAAAATAATTTTTTTTTAAATTACCCTAAATCATGGAATATATCCAAATTTAAGAATAAACTTTTCAGAATAAATGGACACTACCCCCATGCGTTAGTTAATTAAATGTAATAACTTGAAAATAAACAGTCCTGAATTAAAATACTGGTTCTATAAGAGTACATTTATTAAAAATAATAACACTCAACACGAAAGCTAGAAACCAACTTTTAAGCATCCAGCTCCACTAGACTTCAGTAATTCACATAGCCCAATTAATCACCACTCGGACCACCATCTATTTTCCAAGCCACCATACAAGTTTTGTCATGAATTTTTGTCCAAAAAAAAATCCACAACCTGAATGTTTTTTAAGTGGAAATAGGGACCACTCTTCAGAATTAAATATCAAATTCTGATTAAGGTCTATGTTTCAGTTCAGACTAAAATTGAAAGATTTGATTAGCCTATGCTACCTTTTCAGTCGAATGCTGAGGCCGTTAAAATTTTCATAGCGCAAGTTATTTGTTTTTTAACTTGAAAACTTAACTTTCATTCGTAATGCTATCTTCGCACAGTCAAAATACTGCGACAAATATTTTCAGAGGGCAGGTAACTTGAACTTTCATTCTGCGTAGTAGCCGTAAGAACCCTGTTTAATAATAACCAAACAAGAGCAAAGGGGAAAACTGATTAATTCTTTAGCCCTCAACAAAAAAATTGTATGCCTGGAATTAGGTCTAGTCCAACCTACTTGCGCAACGTTCAATCTCACTTAACATTTATCAGTAAAACAGTGATTACTTGTCTTTGTAGTTGTCTGCGTACCACCAAACGCAATGAAACATTTATGGGACAAATGCCAAATTGACGACCAGTGCAACTTACAACGTACAACGTACATAGTGCCATGCTCGAGGGCTTTCCCTGAACGTTCGAAATGGATAATTCCCCTTAAGTCTCGAGTTGCACACGAAAGGCATACACTTAAACCAAAATGAAAATACCAACTAGTTGGATTTGTTAATTTTTGATATAATTAGGCCTGCAACGCTAATATTTTTACATAGTTAACTGATACTTTAAACAGATTGTCGATCACATCCTAAGGTCCATCTTTTGTGTTCGTTTTGAGTTTTCCTACTTCCAGTTGTTTTTCGAGTATGCGAAATGCCTACGTCCCCTTCTTTAGTTGTGGGATGAGAGTCGTCCATTTATCGCCAAGCACTAGTTTGTGTGACATTTTGGAAAGCAGGTTCTTGAATGTTCATTTGTGGGACTCCCAAGAGCTACGGAAATGTATGGTGGTGATTCGTTGCCATGTTGAAGGGGCAAGTCAGTTCACAAGCTCGAGCGTCGGAGCTCTCGTACAATGCCCCAATCGATATGGTGCGGTCTTTCAAATATAGTGCACGACAATCCGGTTTTTGTGTGTAGTTTTTTCAGTTGCGCTTTTGGGTGTTAGGACTCTTACCAATTCGGCTTTTGTTTCACTATGTAGATGGCTATAGCAATCAAGCAAGGTATGGCATAGACCGCATCTTTAGTTTTTTTTTTTTGGGGGGGGGGGGGGATTTGGGCTTGGCAAAAGATGTACCTGGGTTGGAAAAGCTTTGGGCTTAGCTTTTGGGGAAGGAAGGGATGATCGGTCAGGCGAAGTATCTTTGTTGGCGTAACCTAGGTGTAGGAATTTTTACCTGGTCTGCTGAAAGTGTGGTTCGGCTATTTTCATACAAGAGGACCGACCAGTAGGAGATTCTCATTCACATTTTAAAACTATTTTGAGTTGGTTTAGTGGGTGTCCCAAAGCATAATGGCATAGGTGATGCTCCTATCAGTCTGACATTTTCATTACGGTTCCCAATGTATTTTGTGTTTTTTCCAAGCGACGCATATGTCTAGGAAGGAGTGCCCACTTGTGTTTTAGTTTCACGAGTGAATGTCAGGTCAGAGTGCCAGGTATGAAAGACTCCGTAGTATTCTTGAAATCAGCTGGTTTGCTGCCGTGAATGTGTCCTCAACATACCTGCCTCATCTTTTAAGTTCATCGTCTACAAATCTTAAGATAATTTCAGCTAGGCAGAGGGAGCACAAGTATTCCACTGAGGTGTCTTGTTGGTTGATAAAATTTGGTTGAAGGTAACACATATTAGAGAGGGCGAGCTTTATAAGTTTTCTGTGGAAGCTTTGACATCTTGGGTCAATGTGGATTATGGCTGCCGAAGGCAGACTCGAATTTCTGGGGGACGAGTATCTCAAGCTGTAGAAAAGTGCTTAACATCGAATTAAATAAAATTCATCAGTTGGGACAGATGCCTAAGAAGGAATGTAAACTGTTTGGTGTTGGGAGAACTGTTCTCACTTAACATATTTTAAAACGTTGAGCGAGGAACCATTCAATTCTCTGTGCTGACTGCATGCTGGTTCGCGTTAAGTGACGAGGTGGAGGAGGTAACCAAGTCCGTGGCACATGCGACAAGAATAAAACTAATATTTCAATACCAAGGTGCATAAGCGAGGAATCTTCATAAGAGCACTAAATGATTAAAAAAATAATGTTACTGTTCATACTGTGAAATTTCATCGAACTTAGAATAAAAAGTTCACACTTCAAGACACTCGCTCTATCTTCTTCGGGCATCAAGGATTTTTGTCAGACATTTTAAATCATTTACTTCAAATTAATGTTCCACAAGAGTTTCGAATTTGGCTGTCCCAGTAGCCTCTTGTACTCATAGTGCTACAGGTTTGGTTCTCCTCCTAGCTCCCACAGATGATCAAGCTGCCTGCTAAGATTGCTGCTAACTAGGTGAGAAACTCTTGGGAAGGATGGGCCTTGGATGTTCATTCAAGTTGTGACTTTCTCCTCGTGCTGCTGAATAGCAATGCATTCCAGACATCTAAGGTGAGGGTCACGTGTCGAGTTCTATCTAATGACCATTCTTGTCTGCTCCCAGTTAATCTCATGCTCGATTGTCATGCAATGAACTGTAATGCTGTTGTCTTCTGTTAGTTTCAAACGTTGGTCATGCGCTGCGCAACTAGAGTCCAAATTCCCTTCCTAGTCTCCCCTACATACACAGCATCGCAGTCCTTGCATGGCAATACAGGGTGGTCCACAAAAAACTGACGACCCAACATTAGTCTAACTTTTCTAGTTAGCCCCCATCAAAACCAGGCGAGGACAAATCTTCGTTTCTTTAGCTTTGGTTTGTCCTCTCCCGATTCTGAGGGATGCTAACTAGAAAGTTGGACTTAGAAAATGTTGGGTCGTCAGTTTTTTGGGAACCACCCTGTATACACACCGCTTCCTTGTAGTTTCCTATTGCTCCCATACTTGCTTTGTTTTTTTTTATTCTTGCATAGCATGCTTATCCTTCGTCTCTTTCTTCATACTCCGTCCTGTGATCTTTTTTTTAACCAGTCTACATTCCTAAGATATGTACGAAAGTTGTGTCGCAAGATTTTCTGAAGCAGACTAACAACTTCCAAGTTAACGTACCCCCTAGGACCATTCTCGTCCACTTTTTCTTTCACTACCTCTTTCCTCAGATTCAACAATGGACCATGCTTTCTTTTTCAAACTGTTTAAAAGACCAGCTGAATAACCAAGTCCCAAAAATCTTCCTATTGCTCGCTTCAAGTGTGGCCTTGCGATTTCTTTGGTACAAGCATTCCACACCAATCCAACAAACTTGCTCTGCGCGATTGTTCGCTGCTGTTCTTACGGATGCCCTGAGGTATAAGGTATTGCTAGATTGGTTGCCATTGGTTTCACATACGGTTCGTATACCAGTGTCCCCTTCTTCCTTTTTAGATAAACATCTAGGAATGGCAGTTATCCATATTACTCCTACTAGCCTGTGACCCATTAATTTTCTTCAGGAGCCTATCCAACTCACTCTGCTTTATCACCAAGAACACATGTCCACGAATTTCTTCGGTAGTTAACTCCCACCTCAGATTTAAGGACCATTTTATCCAGGTGTTGCCAACTATTTCACCTATTATTGGTGAGGTGGAGTAGCTCAATTGCGATGCAATTTTGAAGTTCGAATACCTTTTGGCCTGCAAGTGAGAACTAATAGTACCACAGCTGAGGACGAGTGCGTGGATGTTAAAATATTTTTTTGGAGAAAAAACTGGCTGATGACTTGAAGGAAGAGTACGGAAGTAAATAAAGGAGCGTGGTGTATAGACCTATTGCGTCACAAAGAGTGAACATGTGAAGAAGTTGGTAAAAAGGGGTGTTTACGTACTGAAGTACAAGACAGCCTTAGGGAGAGCAAAGAAAAGCATGACTGAGCTGCTTGGGAGTGATGAGAAAGAAATTGTAAGCTATAGTGGAGTGCCCGTTGTAGAAGGAATAGTTATTGCTGTTTGTGGCGAATTCAGAAGTGAAGCCGAGAAAAGCTAATTTAGACGAGAAGTTCATGCCAGTTGAGCTGAGTGGTACTGGCCAATGTGGAACAAGTGTTATGAAGATTCACCTCCAACATCTAGTTATTTGACCACCACCTGGATTCATGAACAAGTGAAGGCCATTAAGAACCTTCGCAAGAGGGAAAATTTGATTTGTAAGGCCAATACAGCAAACCCGACTCCCATCTCTTTCACCTGATCCAGGTCCAACCCATTCTCCACCAGACCCACCGCCCGCCAGCCCACACC
>JAHWFP010075920.1:0-15004 GCA_023313725.1 Lithobius niger
GCCATCTTTTCCCTCCAGCGGTAGCCGGAAAACGTCTACCTTCGCTTTTCTCCTCACATCACCGTCCTGTCTTCAAGCAACAGTCCGTCCTTTGCTCTGTCCCAGTCCTGATTTCAGCTGTCTGAATTTCAAGATCGCAGACAGCCAGCACACGCTCAAGCAGACTACATCATGGCCCGATCCAAAGAAACGACGATTATTTTGCAAACAAGATGGCCGCCCCATCGCCTCGCAGTTCGTTGCCCACCGATCCAAAAATTGTTGTCGCATCGATCTGTCCGAATTTTCTCTCGACTTGTCATCAGGTTCATCAAGAACTCTGACTGTCCTTCTCTCAACAAGGTTCTGCCTCTGTCCTCATCTCAAGTACACGACTTAATGGATCGTGCCATACGACAATTCAAGTACATTATCATCACACAGCCATTCGTACACTGAAGACTGGATTACCAACTCGTCCTCATCGTCTCTGTCCTGTCTTCGAGCAACAGTCCGTTTTTTCTCCTGTCCCTCCTCATTTCATGCAGTCCTCGTTTTCAAGTTCTCGGACAGCGATCGCACGCTCAAGCGGATTACACCATGGACTGTTCCCGTGAAATGACGACTTATCCAGCATTCAAAATGGCCGCTCCATTGCCTCGCTGTCCGTCGCCCATCGATGGCTACCAGTTTTTTTTTCAATTAAGAAGGCCAAGAAAAAGAAGCATTCTCACAGATTGCCTCTTTGAAGACGCATCGATCTCTGTCAGACATTCCACTTGGCTTACCAGCATGCTCATCCACGAACTCGGGCACAAGCATCACCTTTGTCCTCATCTCAAGCCCACGCCATAATGGACCGTGCTGTACGGTAATTCAAGTACAAGTCAACAACCAACAAACCACTTCATCAGCATACAACCGTTCTTTCACTCAAGATTGGCCAACCAACTTTTTATACCTTTACCATGTTTTGCCATTCCCATCCGAGTTTTCAATTTTCGGACTGCTATCCAAGAAGGCCGTTCCTTCATCCAGAAGCCCTTCAATCGCATCTACTCATCAATGCTGTGGACTACCCTTAACACGATCTGCCTCTGTCCTAAGTCAAGCACTCGCATTTTTGGATCATGCTGTCCGTCATTTCAAAAACAAGACCAAGCCATCCATTCAGTAATAGCCTTCATCATCCCTTGTCATTCTTTCACTCTGGATTGAGCTACATATTCCTTGTCATCTCACAATCAACACCAAGCTTCGGGCAGGAAAAGACAGCTGTCCACAGCATGAAACTGAAATTGTGAACATGACACATCCCACAGTAATCTTGCTTCCGTATCCGTTTTTAAACGACTCTAAAGTCAGATCGCAACGACTCATGGTCGACGAAAAATCCCGATTAATTTTCTTACAAGCCTCAAATCATCCGTTGCTTCTTGATCCTTATCCAAGCCTGTCCCCGTCCTCGGATATACCATCCCTCGTTCAAGCAGACTGGACCACGCCAAAATTCAACGGAACACCGATGAACTCGTCACGCACGATTCTTCCCTGTCCAACATCAAGAACATGGATTCACGGATGTCATCCATGATTGTCAACACAAGACCAAGTCTCCTCATCCAAACTCGCCCTTGTCTTCACAATCTCTCATCTCAAAGCCATCACGTGTTTTCTTCATCCTCATCAAAGTTCCTGTCCTCGGATATGACATCCTTCGTTAACCGGACTATACCATGCCAGGATTTATAGAAACTTCAAAGGAACCTTCGTCCTTCACCCTCTTTGCCTTTAGCTGGTCTATCCTGAATCATTATGACCTAGGACCATCCATCACACAACGTTCCTCCTACAGTCTGCAAGCCAAGAACATGCACCCACCAACCATATCAGAGTTTCTCAACATTAGGCTTAACCTCCCCACTTGACACACCGTCATCATCCAACTGTCATTCACACTTTCTGGACTGGATTACAAATTCCCTGCCATCCACTGGACAGGCATCAAAGATCTTCCGATTCAGCAGGAAACACCGTCATCATCTCTTACATGGGTCCAAATTACGGATTGCCACACCATTTTTCCATTGTCCATCCAAACCAACCAAAAAAGGACGCCATCAACCGTCCGATGCTCCTTTGCATCATAAACTACAGTTGCTTCCACTTCAGCCTGCTGTACCTCACTAGCCATCATCACAGCTAATTCAGAACATAAAGTATCTTCCTTCCGTTACAGATAGCCTTTGCACTTTGAATCTGCCGAGACAAGTCACAGATAGCCGAAACACATTTAAACCTGCCAAAAGACTGTCTCAGTGGGAACTCGGCTCAGGCCCTTAGGAACCCATCATGTGGTGCCAACACCACAGATCGACGAGATGAACCTTACACGTCGAAATTGACAGGAAGCAAACACCTCTCACCGATCAGCTGTCCCACTCTGACAATCATTACAGCTGCTTCAGACCGTCATTTTTCGCTGCCTGCTGTCCCTTACCAACTTTCATCTTTGCGGCCTGAAACTCCCTGTCAACCATTTTCTGCACTCCAGCACACAGTCGTCCTTCACCACCTGCTGTCCTAGTGGACAAAAATAGCAGTCCATTAAAACTTCCATCCTTCGCTGCCTGCTATCCTGGACGACATTCGTTGCAGCTTTTTGGCCTTAGTTCTTCGCGGCTGTCATCCTTCACTACTTGCTGTCCGTGGCCGACATCCATTCCAGTTTCCAGCTTCAGCAAGACACCATCAGTTTCCTAGGACCGTCTTCCTGCTCTGCCTAAAGCCCCTGGCTGACTACAGTCACAACTCTGCAGATGATCATCCGACGCTGCCTGTTGACCTCATCGACTACCCTCAGTTTCCTGCCGCAAGTCGTTTCAGCCAGCTATCCTTCACTTTCATTCGTCTACAGCTCGGCTCCACTCGATTGAGAAACCTTTCCCAACACAGCCACAGCCTGACTACTGCTCAACAGCTCCACTGCCATCCTGTCCTTCGCCAACTACCGATCACAGTCCCAACCCTTCCACCGCTCTGAAGCCAACTATCATTGCAACTTCCTGACACCCATCTTTTTACAACAGTTGGTCCTTACCAATGAAACCACCAACTCTCGTCATTTCCTTCGTCAGCTACCCTTCACCGAGGACAACAGGGCAATCCAGATAAATGCCAGTCGTCAGAAACTCTCCAACATTACAGTTTTACGACGATTCTGATTTAAAGCTCACCCACCATCCTTCTTCCAAGATTAACGGTCGTATCGTTCACTCACGACAACTGTCATCATTTCAAGACATCCAGAGAGCATGTTCACCAATCCACAACATGTCGTACTCAAGACCTTCAATCAGGAACTGTGTCAATCTTACAAACATGACACTGCTGTTTTGAACCCGGCACAGCCCTGCAAGCCCACATTCAATTGCTCAACAGACGCAGAGATTGAGTCAAAGAAGGAAAAATTGAAAATGAAACACCCAGAAGTTCAAGCAAAGCAACCTGCGCACCAATTATCACAGTCCATGACTGCCACAGGAAACGCTGGTTTCATCAAAATAAGAGGTCCCTTCACACCTATCACGGACCTTCCCATTTCTCTGTCCTTCAAATCGGAAACGCAACACATCTCCAAGACGACCAGTGCTTCTCACCCCTCATCAAGCAATCGTGGTCGATTGCCCATCCACACAATGTTCCTTTCCAGACTGGGACCCATCCACACTTCTCTCCTGCCTCATGGGACCATGTTTCTAACCCCTGCATAACATCCTCCGCATTTTCCTGACCCACATTTTTTGACCACACTGACATACAGTCCTCGCTGCAGCAAAATTCAATCTTGCCAGTGGACCTCACCTGCAAACTTCACACAGGACTGCCACATCAACCAACGGATATCTACAAACTTCCAGAAGTCGTAACCAGTCACTCTTCCCACCCCTCTCAAGTGTGGATTAAGGATCACCATCACAGACTGAAAACAACTCTGTTTAAGTCTGTCGCCCACCATGCTCCCGCTGACCGCAGCGCATCACTCCCACTGACAACAACACTAGTGGCACAACACATGAACTCAAGACGTGCGGCATCCTGAACCTTCCACTAGTGACATCGGCATCCCCAACAATTCACCTGCAGCCTCACAATGAAGACAGTCAACAGAACCATCACTCAAGAGAGACAAACTCAAGAAATCGGATTGCATTGTCCGAGACCCATCATCACTGCCAGACATGTTATCCAATCCTCCTTAAGCACTGAAACACATACCGACAAGAAGCATGACTCATCTTCCATCTCGGACAACCACTTCCATAGATTAACCCATATTGCAGATTTTCTGTTTCATAAAAGTGCGAAGTGTAATCTTTTTGGGGGAAGCCAGCTCGTAACCCTAGGGTCCTTGTCAAGGGTGCGCACCACCCACAAGTTGACGAGGTCTACTGAAATGCTACAAATTTTCAGGTATTGTATATTTCCGAACGGCAATAGAAACGAAATTTTTCCGGCCCTCCTGCCTGGCCGGCTGAAAATTGTTTGTTGCCTAGTAGCAAATATACAATACCTGAACCCACCCTGCCTCCCCTTGTCGAGTGTCCACTTGACAAATCGAGAGGGAAAAGATGCCGGGCCAGTCTCGCCCGAATGCTTTTATAGAGGATCCTCACGCATGCACAGGATGGGTTACGCAACTGGCAGTCTCTAAACAGCTTTAAAACTCCAGTGAGAGAAGCATGCTTCAGGGAAGAATGCTATAAATTTTCAGGTATTGTATATTTCCTACTAGGCCACAGAAACAATTTTCAGCCGGCCAGACAGGTGGGCTGGCAAAATTTCGTTTTTTTGTTTTCTTTTAGCCTCAAATCACCTGACAAACCAATCCTCATAAACAGGCTAAATTTTGAACTTGACTGGTTTTAGAAGCTTAAAGATCTGGAAAGAAATAGTATGGACGGACAAACCTCGTGATTCTTCACATTCCTCCTTTCTTGAGCTTGCAAACCACCTTAACTCAGTTTTCCCCTTTTTTACTCGGAGCCACACTTAGCCTGGTAGATATCACACTAGAGACTAAGTCGGGTTCACCTTTGCAGTTATCGGTCATATCGGGCAACTAACCTCTGACCTTGACATTCGTTTTAATGTAATCATGGTTTACAAATTATACACAAAAAATAATAAACCATTTTATTCAACGGTTCAGTATTTTTTATATTAGCCTATGCTTGACAAACTTACAAAATAATAAATAAAACCACCTACCCACCCGGTACATTTTGCCATGTATCCCACTATATAAAGGACGGATTCTACTTTGCCCCTACGCATTTGTTCAACGTGATGCGATCTCTCTGATCCATCCTGCTGTCTTGGGGAACAGATTTTAACAGTTTAGCCCCTGCCATGATAGAGTCCTACTAGGTATTAACTAATAGGCGTTACTTCTCTTTTTTGTTGCCGATTGGAAAACATGACGTAACCTGCGAATTTTTGCATTCGTTCGTCGCAATGCCGTGTTTTCCTGGAGGTTTTACGGTTTCTTGTAGCACCCAGCTGCGCATGAGCGGCACAGTGCTCTATATAAGTGCTTTCGCGCAAAAGGTAGGTCATATTTCCTCCAGCGTGTCACCATGCCACTTTGTTTCCCACTTTTCGTCCTCCAAAGATAGTAAGTTTTCGTCGCCTGGAGTTCCGCCACTACGAAGAGTCCAGCCGTCTCCATCATGCCCAAAGCCACAAAAGAAGCCCAGAAGTATTCCCTACCCGAACGATCTCTCCTCTGCCCTTCAACGTGCCTGCGACTCACTCAAATGTCGCTGCCGGCTTTTCGGACCCAACTGCCCTTTTGCATCCTTCGACTCATGACTTGGCACTCGCCCATCCTGACCCACCGCCACTTTCATCGGATATCTCACTATCATCAACACTGCCGCAACCTCGCCGAACCAGGCTAGCCAAGTTACATCATTCTCACAGCTGGTCTGCGTTAAAAGAGGAGCTATGCTCCGCATGTATATGTTCAACTGAAGTGGAAGTTTGGACGTGCCAAGTCTCTTGGGTCCTTTCACGAAAAGCACTTGTCTCTATCTCCTTCGGACCTCTTTTTCTTTCATCCCGCCAGGCCCACAGGTCGGCTTCATGCAGCAAAATCAACCGGTTGGTGGACCATGCTCTCCATGACTTTTGCCATCGCATATTTACCGACCCTCCTCCTTCTGCCACGTCAAAGGAGACAATTACACGAAAGACTGGGTTGCAATGACTTCAAGCGAAAACAGCAACAAGCATTCTGTTTCAGCCACCCGACACGGAACAAAAAGGCATCGCTTCTCTTCAACTACCGCTAATGAGGTTTTTCGTCGGACTGAAGTTTCTGTTCGACGTTCAACTGAACCCCTCACGGACCAGGATGACAGCGAAAGCATTCGTGACTCCACATCGGTTCTACAACGAATGAACCCGATGCCGCCTCCTGCACTGCTCAACGAAAAACCTCCTGATCGCCGCATACATATTCCAGATGATGCCGCCGAGGACAACCTTCCATTTCTCTTTTGGACCTCCTCAAGACGGTGGAAAACACGGTACCTGATTGTATCCTTCACAGACTTTCCAATCTTTAGATGCTCCTGTCATCAATTGTAGTTTAACAACTGGCTTTGTTTTTGCACTACGTGACCGGAATTTCAAGCCCCGCTCCCTTCTTGGCCAATCCACCACGCTGCTCACTTGCTTACTCCACAATGGTGGTGCCATCTTAGGGAAAGGAGAGCATCTAGAACTCTACAAGGATCCGCTGCCGTCCAGACTGGACCGGGAATCATCGTCGTTCAGACCTTTCGGCGACATTGCAACCATGCGGAAAGCGGAAATCGCTGCACACGTCCTTTTCGACAATGACAAATGCTTTCGGCTTGGCCTCTGCACCACTTCTCAAGACGGGTTCTGAACACAGCTGTAAACGCCTTGTGCGAAAAGCTTTCATCAAGCCCGACTCCCATCTAAGTCAAGCACTTGTCAACGCTGATCTCGCAACTTTTTCAGGAAGCCTTCTTTGCCACACACCATCACTTTACTCTTAAGGGACATCCCCCTCAACACGACTTTGAAACTGAATGACTCAACCAAGTACCAGTTGCGTAATTTGCCGATCCACGAATCTGATACCCTCTTTCGTGAGCTTCTCAGGCCTGGCCCCGCATCTTGATGTCTCCAGGAAGCCAAAGCCAAACAAACAAAATTCTCAACAAAAGCCCATTACAAGTCCACAAGGCCCTTTTCGCACCAAAATACCAATGACAACTGCCACAAAGTATCAGACCAACGCCAACGAATATTGTCGCTCCGAAAACAACCAGCCCTTCGCTCCAAGCCAACCAACAACACGAAAGAACGAAACAACAGAAGCGCCACTCCCGACAGAAGAAGCCGTTACTCCTCTCCAGGGGCAAGGGGCTCATCCCGAATAGACCAATGACACCACACGTCTGAGCAGCTTTTCGGTGGGAGCACAACTACGCTATTTCTTCCCCACCTGGGAAAAATTACGACACAACCACAAAGCTCTATCAATCATTCAAGACGGATTTCTCCCAACACCGAGAGGAAAAATGATACCTGCCTTTCACGTGAAAGCGCTTTTACAGAGGACTACGCAGCTGGCGACTTAAAGTAACCAAAAAACCAATAGGGAAACACAATATTGCAAGGAACGATTGCAAAAATTCACAGGTTATATATAATTTCCTAGGCAAAAGAAACAATTTTCAGCTGGCCCAGGCTGGGGAATGGCAAAATTAAGTTAGTCAAAGAATGTGATTGTGATGAACGGCTCGCATATTATTTCAAGGAAAAATGCTGTGCCAATAGTCAGATCTATGCGCATTACGCGCCCCCTATTGACAAATGGGCGGAGCCGGGAGGTTGCAGTATCATTACCAATTTTGGGGATTTCTTGGAAGGACTTCTACTAGGAAGATTCTTAACGGAAACATCCAAACTTTCAATATCTTTGGATTGGAAATAGATGCAAATTTTACGGGTGTGTTGAGTGTTAGGGTTTGCAGGGAACGTAGGGTATAAATAAATATGCCCACACAACCACTGCTATTCATCTATTCACCACTATTCACCACTGCGCTATGAAACTAGAATGACAGACATCGTCAGTTACCACTCTGGCTCAACTTTTGAAGACATAGGATAGTCATAGTTTATTTTATTTTTAACTATATCAAGGATTGAATTCTCATGAACCTGCTCACCATATAGTTATCACTCTTTTTCTAATCACCATGGCGACGACTTTCCTTTCAAAACCGACAAATTATTTTCTTGCATAGTAATACAGGGTGGTACACAAAAAACTGACGACCCAACATTTTTTAATTTCAACTTTTGTAGTTAGCAACCCCTCAGAACTAGGATAGAACAGAAATCAAATCTAATAAAACTGGAAGATTCGTCTTCTCCTGGTTCTGAGAGTGCTTACTAGAAAAGTTGGACTTAGAAAATCTTGGGTCGTCAAGTTTTTTGTGGACCACCCTTTTTTTTTTATTTCAAGCCATTTAACATATCTCTTTGAATCACCACGATTTTCTTTTAAAACAATTTATGCAGCAACTTTTATTTGAAGCCACAATTCGATTATTTTTAACGGCAAGGTAACTCTTCCCGCCCAACCTACCTATACCGTACGAAAAACAAAAAATAGTGGCTGCATACGCAGCCAACGTACCCGGGAGGCTTTCAACAAAGGTTTTTGAGACAGTGGGCTTGCGACGAGAAAGTTCTTTGGGCTAGAGGCTTTCAACAAAGGGTTCTGACGATCGGTCTATTTGACGAGAGACGTTCGTAGGGATCGGCTGGTCTATAGAGGCATACGTCCACTGACGAGGCATACGTCCACTGAGCAGGCCTGGTGGGGCCCAGAGTGGCACTGTTGATGAGGGCTGGTACACCACTCCTTTCATTGCTGGATGGAAGTAGTCTTGAAGATCAGGTCGTAGAGAGGAACCTGGTGGAGACAACAATATGCAGGAACAAGATGTTCCTGTAGAAACAAGATGTAGATTTACTGCGGTGTAGTAGGAAAGAATCGTTGACGGGCCAGCAGCTGAGCTGTAGAGTGATGTGGAACAACACTGCGGTTCCCTTGGATGTCTTGAATAGGCCTACGGGCCCGGGGGGCCCTTGGACCGAGGCACAAGTTAATGTCGGTGTGTTAACCTAAAAACACGGTTCAAGGAAACAGAAGGCAGGAACTATCGGCGAATGTAAATGCTTCATTGTACAACTACGGTCCCCTTGGGCTTCCCTAACAGATCCAAGGGTCTGGGGAACCATGAACTGAAGTTCGAGGGGACTGTGGACCGAAGCTGGAGGAAACAACGAGTCGTGGACCGAATGGAGGATCCAAGTGATAACAGCTAGGTTCTTGTTAACAAGAGACAGGCGACCGGAGGCAGGAGTTGCCAATGAATATACTCAGGAATGAATCCAGGAGTTGCCGAGGAACTCATCGTGCCGACAGAAGGTCATAGGAGGAAGACACTGGTAGATCGACGAGGTGAAGGTGTTCTGACCGAGAACACAGGGAACCAAAAGTGGATCACAGAAAACGGCACCAGGCTCAACCTCGGCCTTGGTCCGAACACTTAGCCGCAGTGCCCTGTAAACGAACAGAAGCCACAGTGATGGAGAGCGGAGGAGACAAGAGTGTCAGGCCTCAGGGACTGGTCCGAGGGACCAAGGTAGAAACGTGTTGCCGATGCATCTATCTACAGGAGTGTCGGATGACCAGAGGCATCTTGAATGGTTTGTTGCGGCTACCATGATTCCCTTTAACATGGTCGTGGGCTGGAGGAACCGTGGACAGAGACCGAAGAGAACCGCAGACAGGGATCCTGTGGAAGAAGGTGAGTCAAAGATGCAACGACAGGTGAAGAGATTTTGATGTCCAAACGCTGTGGTAAAAACGAAAGGACAGTGAAGGTCGCAAGCAGGCGTAAACCTCAAAATGTGACGAACGTGGAATGTTGACCGAGGGTCTCAGGAGGAGTCCAAAAGGCCTCGCAGCGCCAAATGAGAAAGATATGGAGAGCTGGAGAGAGCGACCACGTGCCATGGAAGCTAGAGAAGAAAGATGAGACACAGTCCCATGCCAACGCTTTTATAGGAGTGCGTCACGCATCCGCTCATCAAGGCTACCGAGCTGTCAGGCATAGGCTTATGAGGATTTCTTCTGTGTAGGGTTGATTAAATTACAAGAAGGATAAATTGCAGGTAATTCATATTTCGTGGGCATGTACAAATTATGATAATGGTAAGCACGCATTCATTTGTAATAAGGTTAGAAGTAAACATTTTTGTACAGAAAAAAAAATTTATTATGAATATAAGGTGAACATGTTCGATAGAAATTTCCAATTAAGTGCTTACGGCATACAAACCCAATCTATCAAATACACAATATTGAACTCTCGCCTACTAAAGCTAAATAGATTGTTTAGTAATTTTGGTAAGGTTATAATGAGAACTCAACTTTCTGTAAGTGAACAAATCTCAATCAAGTGATATCGCTCAATGGTGAACTGTCAAGTTTTTGTAAAAGCAAAAGTTCATTAGTAAACTCTGATGTCTTGGTTGGGTGAGCAGTCCGTGTTCCTAGGTTTTCCTGGTCTACAAATTCCTTTTGAACAATACTAGTTCGTAAAGATAGAGCAGAAAGTGGTAATGCACGATTTGACGGTTTTCCTCTCCTGAATTTTATCAGTTACCAGGGCTCCCACATGTCATAAATATCAAAAAACATAAATTTGCAGAAATGCTGTAAAATAATTCACACTAAGAGGACGAACTTTTCACAAGTGGCCCATACAGAAGTCAAGATTTCTAAAAACGCCTCTGTTTATGGGGGACAAATGGCCTCCCCATCTCCCATCTTGTTATGTCAACAAGATTGTAAGCAGGGAAAAGTACACATTGTCACAATCGGAAGAACTACTATTCCTCTTGGATGGTAAATACTTATTTGCTGTTCCGACCACCTTCATCAAAAACAAAAACAAATTAGTTCCATGGCTACATCAGTGTCAGTGCCATTTGCCGGGGGGGGGGGGGGGGATTAACTAGGGGGAGGGAACACTAGAGGTGGTTCGGGAGAAGGAGGATCCTCATCAGGTGACAGTGTCGTATTCAGAAGCTTCTGCGCCGTCTTCCTAAGCAGATCTTCAGGTTCGGGGACTTCCGTGGTAAGAAAAAACACCTTGCTGTTGTAGCACATGTTGGAATGGTGGAGGGGAGTGGTGTATTGAATTCTGTGCATGTCTTGTAGATATAGTTACATTGGCGAGACTAAACGCAACTCCTGGCAGGGATCAAGGCACATCTAGGAGTGATGAGAAAGAGAAAAGCTACTAATGGAATTACCATGCATCTGAAAGTTAATACTGGGGACGTCATCGATTGGGAAGCTGCTACAGTTCATCAATCCAACTCTTCCAGTGAGTCAACTCAGGGGCTTGAATCCCCTGGCCATAAGGCATTTTCAAACACAGAGGGCGGCCCCCCAGCCCTGCCTATGGGAAAATAGGACCTGGTTCCACCAGACTTCTCAAGACCTCAACCACCTGTGGGAAAAACAACTCAACTACCATACAGATCAGTGGTACACGAGTTGACATGGCTGATTAGACTGGCACTGACACTGATGTTACATTCGAACTGTAATTTGTTTTTGCGCTTCTGATGAAGGTGGTCGGAACAACAAATGTGTATTTAATGTCCTTTGCACATCTTCAACCACCGAAAATTCAAGAGAAATAGTAGTTCTTCCGCTTGTGACATTTTTTTCCCTGCTTACAATGCCATTCAGATGTCACAGTAATCAACGATTGCCAGTATTCAAGATTGTTTACAAGATTTCGAAGAATTGTTCCATTTAAAACAAGATGTACTAACACTGCATCAGTAATTCGACGTGTCGTATGGTAGAATAAAAAAAATCTGTAATTGACGTTTGAAGTTGGAACGGCAGACATACCAACAGGACACTATTAAAAAATCTGAATGCATGGTGTACTGAAGAATATCTACTATATTGCACATTATATTAAAAAAAAATTGTCTCGTAACTTTTGCTACTAGGATACGGCAAATGAGCCAGAATCTTGTGTGCGACGATGCAATCACTGACCACATTAAGTTTTCATCGGACGCTGATATTGGTCTTCTTACAAAAAAACAAAAGGAAAGCTTCGTTGTTTTACAGTTTCCCGTACCCGTTGTTCTTGTTCATCAGAATTTTACATTTTTTAAATCATCGAACACCATATTTCATAAATTCAGTAGGTAATTTGGTGGGGGGGGGGGGAGGAGAAATCATATTGCGCTGAGGGTACGTCAGGTTGACTACTTTAAATTTATTTACACTTTTTAAGTGTATTAACAAAAGTTAAAATATTCACACGAAAATTGTGACAAAGTCCACATTGAATATAACACTGCAATTTCATGTGGCCAATTTTTGTTAGGCTACTCAATACAAAGTACTTGTTTTACTAGCGTTTTATAATTATCTTTATTATTATTATTTGTAATTTTAAATCTGTGGTTAAAACTAATGTCGAACCAATAGAACTTACGTGAGTCTTCCTGTTACGGATTTTTAAAAAATCTGAAAGTCAGAGGCGATTAGGAATATCTCGCCCTTCCCTCCCTCTGGCCAGTCCGCCACTATGAAAACAGGACATCATTCGCTTTGCTCACTCGTTCAATAGGAAATAACACCACAAATACACGTAATAAAATTCCGTAATATATCGCACCCAAAAAGCAGCGAGGATGGCGCAGTAATTAACAGCAAAGGTCTTATACGAGCATCGCATTCATTGTACCGTCCAGATTCAGTCATAGAAATTCGGTGTATCATCCAGATCACCGCAAAGGTAAGTGATGACTCACTTTGTGTTGTTTTGCGCCATCAGAGATGAGCCATCGCGACGTACACAATAGCCTCTAACCGACCGCAATGTTGAAGAGCTGACTTGCCAAAATGCGCAGTTACACGCCGCAATTTTTCGTATGATGGGCGTTGCACGCACACCTTTATGCTGAGGAAGCGCTGACGTCAGCTACTGATCGTGTACTATTTTGCGACGGTTTTTCGCTCAGAGACCTTTTTAGAGGTTAGCGAACTAAAACCGGCCTAACTAAAATAATTACAGCATAAAACCTTGTGTACTAGCGCACTGCAACTCAGCCAACCGCATATTTGAATTTCGTCGGATCAGAATTGAACAAATGCGTCTGGTTTTTGAGGAGATATCGCTGACGTAAACGGGCTACCCCCGTTTTTTAGCCAGAACCACATTAATTCGACGTGTGACACGTCGAATTAAAAAAATTCTGGGATACAAACAAGGTTTAAAAACCACATTTTTGAATGTTTTAAAGAACGTGGCTGTTAAACCAGCCTTTCCTTTCATTGAAAATGTGACATTTCTAAACATTTTGAAATCGTTTGGCTATAGATTATCATCCACAGGTAACCTGAGTAGTCATAAGTAATGCTTACTTTGGGGTGAGTGAGATTATTTTGGAGCTGGGGGGGGGGGATATATTCAAGACTTTTCATAACCTTGGAGTGTGTCATGAAAAGTTGTAGGTCACATTTTCATTTCGTCCAACCACTAGTTCACCCAACACTAGGGGTTGAATTTCCAAATTTTGATCCGGGTGCAAATTTGCATCCCAAATCTGTTGCGGGGATGCAAAAAAAAGTATTTGGAGTGCAAAACCAAAAATGTAGTCTCCTATTTTATAGCCATAGAAAATTCTAACATTCAGCATCTCAGTAATATGTACCGTTTTCCTGCATTTTGCTTAAAACTGACTTAATTTCGCTGTTCAACTGAAAACCCTATACAAATAGTTTAATCAAAAGTAGTAAAAACTGGAGTTTAACTAATTTGAAAGGAATGGTGCCACAGGAAATCTAATTCCAAGTCCAAGCTGTTTAAAATGCCGCAAACCGCAAGTCTGTAGTAGCTTGTGCGGTTCAAAAGTTATGGAAAATTCAACTTTGGTGTGCAATTTTGCACTCCACGAGTTGCTTTTGGAGTGCAGTTTGCCCCTGTGCATCCGAATATTTCAACACCAATGGTTAAAAAACGGAAAAGAAAAAAAATGGGTTAAAAATTATCCTTATGTTGGTTAAAAGAGAAACAAGATGATGCTTGACAAAATTTGGATCCGTTCTTTCACTATTAAGGCTGAGCTTCCGACATCCAGCTTTTCGTCATAGTTCTGTACTGCTGTAGGCTTAATACTTCACCCCCGGTAGTGCTTTCTGAAAGGAGAAAGTTAGAACTATATAAATAAAAAAAACTATTTCCAATACAAGCAATGTCATGTGATTTTAAAGCCAGTTGCACCAAATTCTACTTCTGAAAAGTAGTTTACTTTGAGAAGCTAAGTTTCTCTGAATCAAGGTGAAAATGTAAAACTAATTATTTTTCTGGGGGGCCCCTAAACGGAACATTTTTTATCAAGTTTGCGACTAGCTTTTTACAAACAAAAAATGGTCTGGGGATTGGTGCTACTGGTGGTGGTGGGATATGGGGGGGGGGGGAGGGGTTGCAAGCATCATGCGGAAGCTGCCCGAGCTTGCCCGAGCACTGAGGCTGCCCGAGCACTGAGCTGCCCGAGCACTGGCTACCCGAGCACTGAGCTGCCCGAGCACTGAGCGACTTGGCACGGCCAGGTTGTTGCAGCCAATGAAAATGATTAGTGAGTCGTTTTACATAAACGGTAAGCATTCCCATTGGCTGCAGCGACCTGGCCGCGTGGCCAAGTCGCTCAGTGCGAGGGCGGCATAAAAACTTTCGGGTGTAACTTTTTATCCTCTCAATATGTCATGATGGTGACTCAAGAGGTGAGGAAAGGTCAGTACTGGTAGTGTATATTTTCGATAAGGCAATAGAAACCAATTTTGTCTAGACGGAAAAATTGGGGT